>CM061532.1:268695276-268719548 GCA_030545055.2 Neoaliturus tenellus
TATATTATGAATAGAAAAATACACATGTTTACGAAGGAAAATAATTTTCCCAGTTTCATAAGGTGGTTTCCTCCTTGTTATTAGTTATAAAATAATCCCTATTGTATATCAAGGTAAGATGTATATAAATAAATAATAACCAAACTCTTGGAGAGAAGGAGCAGGAACGTTAAGAAGATAAAAACTTTCTTAAGCCCATGCAATTGAATACTCTTCAATACTTTTGTTCTTGTTTCAATTAGTTTGGATTATAAAAGGTATAACATTGAGGTTATTTTTAAAATAATAATGGTCCTGTATTTTAATATTTTATTTTTAAAATCATAGTGAAATTATAAAATAAATTTTTACGTATCAAACTTTTTGATAATTTATGGAATTGTAATTTCTTAGTGTATGAGAATATAGTGCTTATAACCCATTCCATTTAACTTCAATGGAAAATTCTTTTTGGAATTTAAATTATTTTTCCAATTAATTAACAACTGGGAGGCCAATGATCAAATCATATCATTAATACTTCCCTGGGGTCACAAACGTTGAAATGCTAGTTCAAAAAGAATTGTTCTTCTTCAAATACAACTCATTTGCTTTGCTCATTTGCATCGACGAGCTCGTTCACTTCCTCACTCACGAGGCCTAAAGATTATAGACTCTGGTATAAATGTGTTGAAAGATTATGTTAGAAATGTAACAAACTGCCAAAGAAAGTATATAACAAAAGTAAACCAAAAATATTGTGACCCATTTTTTACCAAAGGAATTTCTATTACTTGACATAAGATTGCGTTACGATGCATCATTTAAAGGTTGAAAGGTTGAAATAATCTTCAGTTGTTCCATCATAAAAAGATTGTCATGTAATTAAATTGAGAGAGAAATAATACCTCTTAATGAAAATAAAATAGAAAGCATGTTACCATTGTCCGGTGAATTGCAGCACACATTTCCTGTATACCTTCATGTTAATTGGTGAAGTGGGGGGCCCTGGGATAAAATATCTTCTTTCTTGAAGCACTTCAATTTAATTTAATTTTTTACTAATTAAAAGATATTCACTGGCTGAGAGCAGCTTAAACAATTTTATTAGATATGGAGGGAGACAAGTTTTTGGCACATGAGGAGCCTGTCTGGAGTCTGGTTCATGACTGAGGGAGAGATAAAGAAGGAAGGACGTCAGGTCCAAAGCTCATTGGTTGAAAAGTGTGTGTGTGTGTGTGTGTGTGTGTGTGTGTGTGTGTGTGTGTGTGAGAGAGAGAGAGAGAGAGAGAGAGAGAGAGAGAGAGAGAGAGAGAGAGAGCTATTACAAATGATCTGTTCCTACATATGGTTTGAACTACTGACATTGTTGTTTGACTGTTTGTACAAATTAAATCATTTTGGTTCTTCTCAATAAGTTTACAATAAAATGAACTATTTATTAATTAAATAAATTATGTGCCTGTTTACAATAAAATTAATAAAACAATATACCTTGTTGATTAAGTTTTGATAAACTTATTAATCTTTAACTTATCTTTAATAAATACTTAACAAAGATTTCGTATCAAATCTTTCAAAACACTATTGACATTAAGGTTTTTAACAACTACTCATAATAAAGAAAATTATACCGTCATATCACTCAAAAGGTACAATTATAGTATTTTATTCAACTCAATCATTCAATATCCAAAGAAAGCTTGCTGTGTTGTGTAGTTTACAAATAAATGCGGTCTTGTCTATATAACTTCGGTTTATAGTTCTAACAAAGTTAAAACATAAAAAACAAAATGTATTCTCTCTAGTAATATAATTAGGCAACATGTGAATGGTAGGTTAGTTTATCAAAAGGCATGCTTCATCATTAGAGCATGAATGTTTGTCGTTGCTACGGATGGATACAATCATAAAGTTATATATTGAGCATAGTTTTGTTGTTAATCCTAGTTCTATTTTATTACCATGAAATACAGAATAATTCCCAATGGTTTTATGGTCTAATTAGGTACTTGAAGTTATTTTAACAATATTTAATGACCTAAGAACATTCACAGATCGACAAATCACATCATAATAAAGATAAATTTAGTAGTCATTGTCATGACAGGATGCTCATTCATCAATGGTGACAATACATTTCCGAGTAGAGTTTTTTTTTCCAATTGACTGATGTTACTTATTTTGATTTCACTGTTCCTTTATGCTTTATACTATGTCCATGCAAGTTCGATGTTTTAAATACAAACAAACTGAAAAATATAAAGTTTTTAATAGTTTATCTTCATTGTCTAAGGCAATTATAAAATTTATGACGAAATAAACTATGAATACAGGATCATAAATTTAAGCAGCTGATTGCTCCTATGAAAAGTCATACTTAGAGTAAATATAAGCTATTATTATTATTATTAATTTTTACTGTTTGCTATTTAACGAGGAGAAAAGTTTTACTTTTCATTTAAGTTGTGTCCATTAGGATGAATAGAGTGTTACTGAAAATTCTTTATACAGCTTAGTGTTTATTTATTTACCTAGAAGCTAAATACACTGCAACTTTAATTGAACATTTTCTGCAAAAAGAATTATTTTTAACGTTGTGGCTGAGATTGTCTCATTCTTTTGGTAAACAGCTTAAAGTCTGATGGGGTCGGTCCATGAGATGTCAATTAATAATCTTAAGTTTAACCATTGCTATTTAAAATTCATGTTGTACAGCCCCAGAGCAGTAAAATAACTTAATCCTAATAAATCCTTAACTTGTTTAAGCATTGGTTGATATGTGAATTAAATTAAAAGACTTACTTATCAAAGGGTTGAATGCCGCAAAATCGACCTCAGAAATGGGTATCCAATTTGGAAATGCGGGCGATTAAATTTGGCACTGAAATAATATTTTGGAACTTTATATTGTAATAACTCCTGACAAATTTGACATTTAAAGGTGGTAGAGTGTGGTATATTATATTCAGAATATAAAGGGATTTAAAACTGTCTATGATAACCCAATTTTTCTTCAAGACCTCCTGCTAAGAAGTCCCTCACAAGGAAAAGTAAAGAAAAAATACTGGCTAATGTCTTCCAGTGCAATATTTCAAAGGAATTTGAGATATAATTAAAAAATAATGAAAGCATTTTGTATGTTGCAATATTTATAACGTTTAAAAAGTAAAAAATGAATGGTTTGTGTTGTTTCATTAAGGGACGTTAATAGATAACCCAAATTGGTTTTACAAGTAACTGAACCTAGCGAATATCCATTAAAAACCAATCCTGCTTACACAAACAAATACGGAAGTTGGAAGTGATCGATGTTTCAATCGATTATCCTCACCTCGGACCTTCTAGAAGGGTTGACCGAATCGTCTAAGTTTGTTTTATTTATTTAACTCTCTTGGGGCCGACTCTTTCAAATTTACCTATAGAATAGATACGGTTGAGTAAATGAAGCGAACAATAGTTTTATTTTCAAAACTTGATCTATATTTATTTTCAAATTATCTGTATAAAATTCAACTGTTTTATAAAAAATAGCCATGACAGACACTGTTCTGTTATTTTCTCTAACAAAAATACGCCCATTCACTCAATGTAAAATGATGAAATTATTCCATCTCAAGTGACATCTAGAGACGTGCCTTCGTCACATTCCATCTCATCTGAGGACATTATTCAACTTATAACGGTCATAGTACGTCGTTTCAGTGGTGAATGCATTTCTTTCCTTTTATACATCCTGTTAAAGTAAAAACTACCAGAGCACCAGTTTCATGACCAATAACTGTATGGTAGTTGTGTTTACTGTGTTGTACATTGAGCGGCAAAAATCAACATTTAAATGGCAATAGCTTACATGTATTTAAGTTTACCGAAAATGTTTTTTACTTATCATATATCACAAATAAGGCAATTGAAAAAAAGGAACACACACACATCATGAAGCACATGCTATTGGATAAATTCAAAGTGACTTATTATTTAAGATTACATCGTTTACGTAATGTCCACTCTTCTGTATACGTTATTCAAGCCACGTAGGGTACCTAAACTGTCGTAGTTTTTCTCCAACATTTTAATATTGGTGCTATCTAATGCACTTCCTTAAGGTCTACTAGCGTTCAAAATATATTTAAATAGGCCCTACATAATTGATTTCAGGGCCCTAAAAGGAAAAATTGAGTTTAAAAAAATATCCAATTACTAATTCAAAATAAGGCACATATATGTACTGTATAAACAATTGTGTAAAACATTGCAATGAATGGCCCCGGTCCTCCATGAATGTTGTATACTCCACTGAGACCTGGTGATGGATGAAGTTATGGTGTCGAGCTTAGCCTTTCAAGTAGAGGGATGACATCACAGCCCACAATTAGCAGCATTCTAGTGTGGACTTGCGCATTGTTGAGGATATAATTCAATCCGATGATATAACTGTTTTAATAAGATGTTTTTAAATTGCCATTGGCCAATTTGTCGTTTGCACAATCTTATTGAATGGAACTGTATTCAGTATAAGGTGCATTGTGTTTTAAAAGAGCTACTTGACACTAAGCGTTTATAAAACTATTGCTTACATATTTATATACAGAATATTCTTAAAGGGAAAATTATCAAGTTATTTAGTGATTTAGTAAGATTTTTTTAATAAGTTAAAGGTTAATTTGTGCTCAATTCATAGCTCTGTAGATGGTTTTGTTAAAGTTCAGTATTTCCTATTTTATTCGATTCCTATCCGTTCCATGATTTCCTAGTATATGATAAATATTATAAATACCCATATAAACTTTTATAACTTATTGGACAATGCAGAAACTATTGGAGGGGCTGGTTTCAATGCTCACAGATGTGACAGATTTACAGACAAAAGTCATGAGAAATCTAAGAGTGGGCCCTCATTTCCTTTCGGAATAGCATACAGGGTGAGTTTTAAGTCCCTTACCCCTATTTATTTTTTTTAATGTATAAGTTAAAAGGTTTAAACCCCACACATCCATGTTAGGCCTAAGTATTTTATTTTTTATTGGTTTATTGACTCTACGCCTCTAATTCGAAACGGCCCACGAAGGGTAAGCCGAGATTCTTAAGTTTAAGCAAAGTTCAATATGTTCATCAAATTAAACACATATGATACATCATTTTAAAGGGCATTCTGAACAATGTACTACAAATCCGACCTCACAAGGTCGAGGGTATCGAGAGTTATTCATTTTTTTGTTTTCTGTAATATGATATTAATGCAGTTTTATAGCATACCATTTCTGACTTGGTCTTCCTTTTGAGGTAGGGTTAGCAGCATTGTTCTCTATTCTTAAAGACCTTTAGTTTGATGTACATATTGACCTACGCTTACATTTAAGAATCTCGGCTTACTCCTCATGGACCGTTGCTCATTGGAGGTGGAGAGTTAAAGAACCTATGAAAATCAAGATATCTATGTCTAACATAGATGTGTGGAGTAAACGTTCCAATTTATACTGTATAGAAAATAAATATTGGTGAAGGGACTTAAAACCACCGTAGAGACGGCATGCCAAGTCTCCCACTGGATCTAACTTCGTCTTCGCTACACTTGTAACTGGAGTTAGTCTCTTCCTATTTTTGTCTGCATTCCACCTTCGAGGTTATATTTAATGACTTCTGTTGGGGACATAGTTACGTGGGCTTGATAATGAAAATATTTACCACTACCAAAATCACGTGAAGAACTACCGAGGAGTGTCCATAGATCTTGTATATTGTCCATTCCGTGAACTGTGGTTCACTTAAGTTAGCTGTGAATTGGTAAGTTGGCTTATTTGCCAAAAATTGTTATCCACCTTTATAGGTGCCGTACACAAAAATGAATGTAGTCCTTGAGGTTTTTTACGACTTACACATCTGTTCCTTATTTTCACTTATTTAACACCAAAATACAACGTTCCTACTACAATAAACTACCAAATAAACAGTCGATAACGATAAAATAATATTATTGAAAGACCGAAAAGTAATAAAAATAAACGTTTCAATTTAAACTGTACGGAGATCCTAGTTGGGACTATCGTGCTGCAGCTGTTTTGGCACTAACAAGGCATCATCTTCTGACAGGGCGATTGGGTTTTGTTCAAATAAATAGTAACGTAAAATTAACTTTAAGTTAGTCAAGTATAAGATCATCACGAAACATTAAACGCATTGTAATATTCGTCCTACCGGTACCTAGAGTGAGCTCACACTGGACTGACAGTCCCGGCTTTAACAGTACACTACAACAGGTAAAATTCAAACCCTTGTTGTTGTTGTTGTTAGTGATGGATAAGGAGACCCCGGCCGAACCGTTGAGCACGTCTGCCTCTAATGGGCATTTTGCGCAAGCCCCCGGAAGGATAGGATATTGAAGGAAGAGAAAGGGTGAGGCATGGGACAGACTGTCCACTCATGTTCCAGCTGGGTTTCTATGCCCGTCGCACTCCTCTCCCCCTGCTGTCTTGAATATATGTTCCAGCTAGGGGTTTCCATGCCCATAGCATTTCTACTCACCCCCTGCCGTCTACATATATTTCAGCCAGGGATTAACCATGCAGTTCGCATTAACCCCACGCTGTCTTGAACATGAATGAGGTTTGAAGGAAGGGAAATTGTCATAGTGGACAGCCAAAAGTCTTACCACAGTGTTATGACTACTTCGTTTGCTGTACCCAATGTTAACTTCGCAACAAGTATAAACCAGTTTTAAAGTTATCCTGGGATATTCAAACCCCTATTTTTTTTTAATACTGAATTTATCCGGAAGCCTGCACATGAAAATTGAGAATGTTAAAAAGATAAAGGCAGCAACAACAGTTGAGTGGAAGTGATCTACAAGGATTTCCAAAGGCGTCAACAGGATTTCGCTGTTTACTTCAAACGCACGGGTTGTTTACATCATATTATGCACTCTATATCACATGTTTGCCACAATACCATTTGACAGAGTTTACATATTTCATCCTTATAAAGTCGTTTTTTTATTTCATCAACTGTTATTGTTTAAAATAAAAATTTAAAATAAAAATATAAAAATTATAAAATCTAAAATACTATTTTGACTCATTAGCTTATCTATTTAAGTAATTGGCTGCAGTAAGCCAACGCTGCTTTTTTCTCAGTTGGGCCAATTAATTGTAAAGCACAAAGAAGTAAACAGCTTAATAAATCAACTGAGTTTAACTGGTCGTACACTGGAACGGATGCGACGCGACAAAACATTTACGAGTTCACAATTGAAGGTGGTAAATACGAATAACATGTTTAAATAGAATGCCCGCACACTACAGGGAACACGATAGTGTGTGGGTATTACGTTTAATCATATGGTATTACCTTCACTCGCGAGTGGTAAGACATTTTGTAGCGTCACGTCGTGTCCATTTTGGTGTGAGACCGGCCTAAATTGTCTAAATAAAAATAACCAAACATAACACGAATAAAATTTGTATGAGAATATTTTTGTATTTTATCTTTTTATGAACACAGTTTTTAATAATTGTTACAAATAGAATAAAATACAGCCTTAAAATCGAAGTACCGAAAATAGTACAATATATGACATATGTCTTACAAAACGAATATAACGACAACACAAGAGAGTCAGAAAATGGCGTTCCTCGATGACGACATTTCTTGGAATAGTCGTGAATGGGGCCTCATCTGCGTTGGAGATGCTTCCAGTTCACTGCCGTTACGGAAGGTTTTGGAAACATGTATTCTATTAGGATACTCGTGGAAACTGTTACGGCCATTGCCTTTTGTTCAAATGTGAAATGCGAAAATTTACTTACTGATCGCTTTAAAGCGCTTGTTTGAAGTCCTGATAAAGGTTGAATTAAATTAGAGGTAACCATTTTAGCAAAAATTAAATTCAAATGAAAAAATCTTTAGCTTTTTTCTAATGAAGTGAAATTCATCAACGAAATAGCAAGTGAATGATAATTGATTGTTTTAGTAATAATGGCATCACAACGTATGCGTGAATTAACAACCTATACAATTTCTCATTAAAAAATATTCTACCATTTACCACAATGTGAGTCAATTTTCTTCTAAAATGGGTTCAAACTAAATTTAATACATCAAATGGATCTGACTGTTAAAATAAGTTGCCAAACATTAGTTGATTCTTAAACGGTGAATATTTATTGATATAGCAGTATATTGTTTTAACAGAAGTATATTGTCTTTATTATTATATTTTGAGAATTTTGATACGCCAATGTTACCTTGAAATTTAAAAAGCTTCGTTAAATTTTAAGTTATAACAAAACATTAATTTAGTACATACATATATGGCACTACATTTAATATAAATTTGAAACAAGAATGTATTTCCGATCAGGTCGAATCCACCTGATACGTTGGTTGTACACTTTGAATGTATAAGCTACAACTTCGTGTTCATTATTCTGCATGATATCTTTATGGGTGTTCTTTAGAAATGGAGGAAGCTGTTTCTCACTGGTATCTCATGTGGCGCTTAAGCCAAACAATGTCTTCCGGTTTCGTTTTGGTTGAATTGTCTGTTTCTCATACAAATACTTTTAGACTAACTGTGCATAAACTTAAAATTAAAAGTAAGTTCTTGTTTAATGATTATGACTGTCAATTTGAAATAATTGTGCAAACGTAACGTAAGTTGTCATACGGAAGCGAAAACCAAATCCTACAGCTTTTGAAGGATATACTACGTGTGCGCACTGATTATATGTAGGTCTCTATGCTAGGAAATATCTTATTTCGTTATGATCCTTGATTTACATAGAATATTAACATTGCTCTTTGGAGTTAAAATTCAAAACCAAGAATATTTGAAAATCAATTACATAACTTTCAAAGTGTAGGTGTTTGAATACGAACATGTGGTTTTGCATTTTAGTCGTTACTGAATTACTAAATGATACTATAGTATAAATAATTTACCTTTTTACTGTACTTTTAAGTGACTTTAATGATTTTTTGTAAATATAAGTAAATAAAACTAAAAATATTAATTTTTTACAATTTTTTTTTTGGTTTTGTGAAAAACAAAATATGGAAAATATGTAAATTTGTAAAATTACCTGATAACAAAAGAATGAAGACCCAAGTGATGAACATGTAATTTAGTAACTATATATCGCAGTGCAGCACTTAAAGGCGTATAACAAAACATTTGAATTAAGAATTGGTTAAAGAAACAATCCAAAATGTCACTAAAACTTACGGTAAAACGTTACAATACTATAGATAGCCTGTAGTGTAGTCGGCCTTTATTAAGCGAACAAATTCGACATGGAAGAGAGACGAGCTTATTTCGTGTCAGAAACGCAAGATAACCTTACTTGAAACTGCGAAATAATTGTTATAAATTCGCCAAGCAAATGCTTAGCCATCCAGGTACCATCTAAAAAAATCATATGTCTCTGAGTGTTAATGGAAGGGGAAACATTAAGAACTCTACACTAATTACCAAATACAACTATGACAAGGTTGCAAGTTGAAAAAAATTATATTTAGTAATTGTAAAAAAAGTTCATAACAACCCTAGCAATAAAAACAACCTTATATTTTTATGCTTTGATTTTGTTTTGTTTCGTTTCGTTCTGTTTTAAATGCGTATTTATTGAATGCTCTATTACAACCAAGTAAATATGACTTCAAATAAAACAGAGAAAACTCTAAGAATAGAAATTCTTAAGAATATTCAGATTGCACCTTTCGATACTACTTACTAAAACGCGTAATTTTTACAGTTATTAAAAGTAAAAAATACGCTCTTTATATTATTTTAGGGGAAAGTTAAAATAAATAAAGAGGTAAAAAGGTTGAATAAATTAGGTAAATTGTTTACATAACTGTTACCAATATTGCATATATGGTTGCACGAGACATGAGGCAGCTCGTCATGGTTCGTGCTACACATGGGCAGATTAACAGACTAGATTTGAAATGAGGACCTTAGTAATGATTTTACTGTATACCAATATGATATAATGATTAATCCACGCCATGTTGCACGAGATAGAGCCACTCTTCCCATACGTAGCAAACATTCTGGCGGGCCTTTATTTATATAGTACTGGCTTTGCAGCAACTGACGTTCTAATTAAAACAAAATGAATAATTCATAGAACTGACTTGCTAAAACTCACTCTATTTGTGATTGGTTTTATATATAACACATTAAGCCTATGTTTACGAAAGCCAATATACTAAGTTTGTTCTTTTAATCATATAAAAAATGTAACTTCTAACTAAATATATGTCTATTTTTGTTGACTATGATTAGAGTTATCAGAGAGAAATAATCTTCAAATCGCACAACTCTTATAACTTAATCTTTTTTCTAGAATCGAAGATTTCAAACGTTACTAAAGGCGGATGATCTGGATATAATGAAAAACCCGGAGTTAAGCCTAGAGAAAAGCAGAGACAGTAACAATAGAGTTGGACAGCTGGATCAAAGTTGCGATAAAGTGACGCTCTACTAAACTTGAATATGAATCTGAATGGTCGATTACGTTACTACCCGTGTGGACTACTGGAATAAAACCTTAGAAAGGTTTTTTAGAAGTTTTTAGCAATAAGCACTTTATTAGAATTCATATTGTTACGGACCAATGAAGAGCCAAGCGAACAAATATATTTTTCACACATCTATATTGTTAATTTTCAAAGAAAACATGCCTCAAACTATAACATTCAATAAATACACGTTACAAACAGAACGAAACAAAACAAAACATGAGCAAAGCACAAAATACAAGGTTGGTTTTATTACTAGGGTTGTTATGAACGAAATTCTGACAATTAATTAATATAAGAGTTTGTTAAAACCTGCAACCTAGTCATAGTTGTATTCCGTAATTAGTTCTTAATTTTTCTCATTCCATTAACACTCAGAGACATATGATTTTTTTAGATGGTACCTGGATGGCTAAGCATTTGCTTGGCGAATTTATAACAATTATTTCGCAGTTTCAAGTAAGGTTATCTTGCGTTTCTGACACGAAATAAGCTCGTCTCTCTTCCATGTCGAATTTGTTCGCTTAATTAAGGCCGACTACACTACAGGCTATCTATAGTAGTGAGACGTTTTACCGTAAGTTTTAGTGACATTTTGGATTGTTTTTTTAACCCTAATTCAAATGTTTTGTTATACGCCTTTAAGTGCTGCACTGTGATATATAATTACTAAATTACATGTTCATCACTTGGGTCTTCATTCTTTTGTTATCAGATAATTTTATAAATTTATATATTTTCCATATTTTGTTTTCACAAAAACAAAAAACATTGTAAAAAGTTATTTTTTATTTACTTTTATTTACAAAAATAATCATTAGAATCACTTAAAATTACCGTAAAAAGGTCAATTATTTATACTATAGTATCATTCGGTGATTCAGTAATGACTAAAATGCAAAACCACATGTTCATACTCAAACAAAAGGTCTGTACTTTACAGTTATGTCATTGATTTTCAAACATTCTTGTTTTTCATTTTTAACTCCATAAGACCAATGTTAATATCTAATGTCAACCAAGATTCATAACGAAATAAGAATTTTTCTATCATAGAGACCTGCATATAATCAGTACGCACACGTAGATACAATCATTTATACCTTACTCGTAAAATAGTATCCTTCAAAAACTGTAGGATTTGGTTTTCGCTTCCGTATGACAACTTACGTTGCATTTGCACAATTAGGTCAAATTGACAGTCATAATCATTAAATAAGAACTTACTTTTAATTTTAAATGTATGCACAGGTAGTGTAGTAGTATTTGTATAAAACAGACAATTCAACCAAAAGGGAACCGGAAGACATTGTTTGGCTTGCACCACATGAGATACCAGTGAGAAACTGCTTCCTCCATTTCTAAAGAACACCCATAAAGATATCATGCAGAATAATGAACACGAAGTTGTAGCTTATACATTCAAAGTGTACAACCAACGTATCAGGTGGATTCGATCTGATCGGAAATACATTCCTGTTTCAAATTTATATTAATGTAATGCCATATATGTATGTACTAAATTAATGTTTTGTTATAACTTAAAATTTAAAGAAGCTTTTTAAATTTCAAGGTAACATTGGAGAATCAAAATTTGATTTCAACATATAATAATAAAGGCAATATACATCTGTTGAAAAAATATACTGCTATATCAATAAATATTCTTCGTTTAAGAATAAACTAGGCCTAATGTTTGGCAGCTTATAAAACAGTCAGATCCATTTAATGTATTAATTTAGTTTGAACTTGTTACATTTTGGGAGAGGATTGACTGACAGTGTAGTAAATGGTAGAATATTTTTTATGAGAAATTGTATAGGTTGTAAACACTAATTTACAATAAACAAACTTAAGTATCTTTACACATGAATTTTCGTTGATGCAATGATGTACCGGGGGATGCCACCGGAGAAGATGAATGTTCCGACTCTTCTTTTTCACAAGCGTAAACTTGCACATTGAGACGGTAGCCTCGTGTCACCATCAGCTGTAGCTCTTTATATAATCCATTTAGTTCTTGTTGAGTTTTTATGGTAACCTCTTCGTAGCTGGCACAACTGACATTGAGAGACATCTTGATGATGCTCGGGTGACTACCGGTGTTGAAATGAAGTTGGAGCATAGCGCCTCCAATAGTATAAAAAAGTGGTGGGGAAAACTGGTGGGGGGTTGGTCAAAGGTCAAGGTCACCTGAGAAGTTTAAAATATTGCAACATATCAATACGTAACAAACTTCATACATTTATATGTTGCATTTTTTCTGTAGGAGGGTTTGTGATTTATTTATAAAACATTACAATCAGATATTTACAACAGTAAAACTGAAATCTAACACTGCTGCAAACACAAATGCATACTGTTTAATTTTACACGATAAAATTATACCATACACCCCATTAACTGGAATTGTTAAGAGTTTGTTGTAAAAAAGCCGGTTAATGTTACGTTCGCATGCATTCCGCGGGTGTAAAAGCTGTATGCTCCATACAGGCCGCTCCTCATCAGTTTGTTGCCTACTGTTGTATGGGTAGCATCGTATTCAATATGGCCTTTCCTAGTGGTACACCTGAAAATGTGGTAGATATTGAGAAGGAGATATCTGAGTTTTTAGATATTAAAGATCAACGGGAAGGAGATGAACACAACGTTTGCGGACAACTTCACACCGGTAATGGTGTTGAAGAAAAAGGTAAAAGAAGAAGGAATGCACACAAAAGGAAAACGGATGTTGAAAATACCATTTCTTCAAACATATTAAGTGAGGGTTTTCTGCGAATATTTTATCCGATCTCTTCCGGTTTGGACAAAAGTGTTTTAATCTGTGAAATCGACGGATTATTCACCTACTGTAATTTTGACTCATGGACCAAGATGATTTTGTTCACAGATAGTGCTTCGGAATCGTTTATGAAGCACTTACATCTGCAAGAATGTGATTTAACTAGTAACATGTACAGAAGAGAGACAAGAGTGGGACTTTTGGATTCAAATTTGTAAATCGATATTATTAAACATCGTGGTGACCATCAACTGTGGTTTAGAGACACAACAGGACATAATAACAAGATTCAACTTAATCGAGAAGAGTTTTTCATTCTAACTTGTACAACTGAACCTATAACAAGATACTTGAGGCAACTGGTGTACTCAAGTTCGATTAATAAAGATTATCTGGAATACACTTTGGAAAAAACCTGACGCGTCTATATTGTACGGACCTGTGGATACTTCTATATTCAATAGGGTTCCTCATGAAGTAAAAATGTGGAGAAAATTGGAAAAGTACGCTCAACTACATTAGAAATCAGTAAAACAGGAAGAAGAGGAAGAAGGAGGAGAAGAATCAAGTGTTAGTGATGAAAATGAAAACAAGGAAAATGTTAAGATAGAAACCTCGATGACAGTCAACTACACAGCAATGGTTAGTTTTTAGAACAATATCAAACATTTTGACTAGATGCAGCTAGATGTCAGTCAACTACACAGCAATGGTTAGTTTTTAAAACAATATCAAACATTTTGACTAGATGCAGCTAGATGTCAGTCAACTACACAGCAATGGTTAGTTTTTAGAACAATATCAAACATTTTGACTAGATGCAGCTAGATGTCAGTCAACTACACAGCAATGGTTAGTTTTTAAAACAATATCAAACATTTTGACTAGATGCAGCTAGATGTCAGTCAACTACACAGCAATGGTTAGTTTTTAGAACAATATCAAACATTTTGACTAGATGCAGCTAGATGTCAGTCAACTACACAGCAATGGTTAGTTTTTAAAACAATATCAAACATTTTGACTAGATGCAGCTAGATGTCAGTCAACTACACAGCAATGGTTAGTTTTTAGAACAATATCAAACATTTTGACTAGATGCAGCTAGATGTCAGTCAACTACACAGCAATGGTTAGTTTTTAGAACAATATCAAACATTTTGACTAGATGCAGCTAGATGTCAGTCAACTACACAGCAATGGTTAGTTTTTAGAACAATATCAAACATTTTGACTAGATGCAGCTAGATGTCAGTCAACTACACAGCAATGGTTAGTTTTTAGAACAATATCAAACATTTTGACTAGATGCAGCTAGATGTCAGTCAACTACACAGCAATGGTTAGTTTTTAAAACAATATCAAACATTTTGACTAGATGCAGCTAGATGTCAGTCAACTACACAGCAATGGTTAGTTTTTAGAACAATATCAAACATTTTGACTAGATGCAGCTAGATGTCAGTCAACTACACAGCAATGGTTAGTTTTTAAAACAATATCAAACATTTTGACTAGATGCAGCTAGATGTCAGTCAACAACACAGCAATGGTTAGTTTTTAAAACAATATCAAACATTTTGACTAGATGCAGCTAGATGTCAGTCAACTACACAGCAATGGTTAGTTTTTAAAACAATATCAAACATTTTGACTAGATGCAGCTAGATGTCAGTCAACTACACAGCAATGGTTAGTTTTTAGAACAATATCAAACATTTTGACTAGATGCAGCTAGATGTCAGTCAACTACACAGCAATGGTTAGTTTTTAAAACAATATCAAACATTTTGACTAGATGCAGCTAGATGTCAGTCAACTACACAGCAATGGTTAGTTTTTAAAACAATATCAAACATTTTGACTAGATGCAGCTAGATGTCAGTCAACTACACAGCAATGGTTAGTTTTTAAAACAATATCAAACATTTTGACTAGATGCAGCTAGATGTCAGTCAACTACACAGCAATGGTTAGTTTTTAAAACAATATCAAACATTTTGACTAGATGCAGCTAGATGTCAGTCAACTACACAACAATGGTTAGTTTTTAAAACAATATCAAACATTTTGACTAGATGCAGCTAGATGTCAGTCAACTACACAGCAATGGTTAGTTTTTAAAACAATATCAAACATTTTGACTAGATGCAGCTAGATGTCAGTCAACTACACAGCAATGGTTAGTTTTTAAAACAATATCAAACATTTTGACTAGATGCAGCTAGATGTCAGTCAACTACACAGCAATGGTTAGTTTTTAAAACAATATCAAACATTTTGACTAGATGCAGCTAGATGTCAGTCAACTACACAGCAATGGTTAGTTTTTAGAACAATATCAAACATTTTGACTAGATGCAGCTAGATGTCAGTCAACTACACAGCAATGGTTAGTTTTTAAAACAATATCAAACATTTTGACTAGATGCAGCTAGATGTCAGTCAACTACACAGCAATGGTTAGTTTTTAAAACAATATCAAACATTTTGTGGGGTTAGGCCTACCGGGTGCGGTGCCCACGTTAAATATACACCAACGCGCCAACAACTGTACGTCTTGGTATAAAAGTCGTACCTACCGTGGTGTGGAAATCAGTTGACCTTCGGACTTCGTCATGAACAGACGAGTGACCTTCGCAATGGACAAGGAAGAAGAACAAGTAAAGTCCAAACCTGGTATAATTGAGTTCCAAGCGTTTCGTGGTAATGATGATAGATTTATCATAAAGGAACTTGTGTTTTCAAGTGTCCTTACTCATCCACCTTGTTCTTATTCATCTTTAACTAGCAAAGCAGCTACTAGTAACATGTGGATTTCAAAATATTTCCATCATATCGATTGGTATGATGGTTTTGCAAGTTACACGGACTTGTATCACATCATGCTTCAATTTTCAAACAGGTTTACCGATATTTACACAAGAGGACTGGAAAATAAGAGATGGATTGAAGAATTTACTCATGTTCTAGTTGTGGATATGTGGAATTGGATAAAAACGACGGAAAATGTTAGTATTTGTACTAAAAGTCCATAACATGAAAAAGATAGACATTACGCTTTGAAAAACGCCTATAAACTCGCCTCTTAACTTCAAAGTAGAGAAGTGGGGAGTGGTGGGGGCAACGGAGGGTATATAAGTGAGGAGCAGACCGGGACCTGGTACGAGTATTACTCGAGATTCTGAGACGACAAAATCTTCGAGCAAGACGAAGAAGACGATCTATAAACCGACCATGGAATCTCACCAGATCTTGCAAACTTTGGATGAGTAGTTAAATGCTCATTCAATGACTCAAAGTCTACCATACTACGTGTCAAGAGGTGCTCCGAACTTAAAGACGAGAAACACTACATCATCCACGCTATGAAGAAGACATGTGATAAAGGGTTAAGAGTCATCTTCACCTTTGAGCTTGTAGCTCATTGTTGCGCAATCGGCAACGTTAACCAAACGGCTTTTATGCCAAAACATGGCATCTTATTCACCTGTTTCGGACGCTGTTTTTCAACCAAATTTCTTTAAACTTGGGGAGTGTTTAATTGAATAGTTATATAAGCTCCACGTTCTTAAAAATCTAAAAACTTAGCAAATATTACTCTCTTTGAAGTCTCAAAGTAAATAGATTTTCCTTAGTAATATTTTTTCCTTGGTAATAAGGTGATTCTTGGGGGTATTGAACTAATTGATCCGAAACTGATTCACTGATTCTAATTCTGATTTACTATAATTATTATTAATGTTCTAAAGTAAAACAAATCATGATTTTCCTTAAGTAGTTCACAAGAGTTCTATTCTAAAACAAATAAACTACAAACAAAATAGCAAAAGTTAAAAACATTTATCTTCAGATTTATTTTATGTACTATTTTATCACTGCACCAATGAAACAAAGGTTACATCACAACGTCTTTGTTCAAGAGACAAACTGTGTCCAACGTTGCCATCAAACACTTTGACTAGACTAAATACAATTTCTATTAGCTTTTCAGTGGATCGTCGGCGTTTTCTAACTCTTTCGCGATGTTGAGGAAGCTGCATCGGAACTGCACACCGGAGACGGGTCCACACAGGGTGACTCCCTCTGCCTGCAGCATCGCCAGGTACTGGGGGAGGTCGAACGATAACGGAACGACGGGGCTGTAGGTGCGTGATCGGGGGTCGGCGTAGCGGAACACGAACAGCTGGTAGTGATGGAACTCCCTGTTGAACAGCGGTATGGGGTTCTGGTACGCTGCGAACATTCAGAGATAACGCTTTGATTGTCACGTATTCGTGACTATTTATACGAAGTATAATTATACAGCACATTTCAAAGCGGAAGAATTTACTTATCACCATTAAATAAAGCTCAAAAAACTAAATAATTCAGTATTTTAAATTATTGCTCTACGTCTAGTGGTTGCAGAGAAAATTCAATTTTTCGTTCAGTGGCAAACGCAGAACGTTGTTGAAAGCCACAGACGCGCGTAGGGTCAAACTCGTGCTGCTCAGCTGGTAGCTATCCGACTGAGCCATTAAGACATTAATGTTTGAAGCTTTTAACCCTTTTTTATATTGTTGGGAGAAAGTATGTGTCAGTTATCTGATACCGTTTATTTTATATTGCTTGCATGTCTTTAATTATATTGATGTTATGGCTGCTGATGCTTATGATAGTATTTGCATGGCATTACTTTTGTTGTTGTTTCAACTATTTAACAAAGTTACCTTCATGCACTTATTTGTATTGTTATTTATTATTAGCATGTTTGAAATTATTTATTGATAGTTATGGCTGTAATCTGGAATTCTTATAATTATTTATTTGTTACCTATGTTACTTGTTTCTTTATCTTCAAATAAGATTTAGTACAAACTTTAAATTTGTTGTGCATGATATTTTTTGTACTTTTCATCTATTTATTGCTAATGCTTGTAACTGATATCAGTAATCTATTTGAATTCAGATCTAGTGTTAATACTAATTCTGTGCGTTGTATTTATATTTTAGAACCAAGCCATTAGAATAATATGATTAATAATATTGTATCAAATGTAAAATGGTGTATTGCCTTCAATAAATGAAATGAAAGAACAGGTTTTGTGTTTTCATCAGAAATAAAATAAATTCGAGATATTTTACTGACTCATTCCAAATGAACGATAAACGTACATATGACACTGATACAAATTGTAGTAAATTGTCATTCATTGGTAAAAATGCTACAGCAATAGATTTCACATTTTACAAATCCTGTGATATTATATTCCTAAATACTTTGTTCAGAGAAGGTTGCTTATGGTAGACCGGGGTACTTTGTCAGAATTTTCACTTCTTATTTTTTACTTACTTTATTTATGACTATGACTGAATACAAATACATTATTAAAACTTTATTCTTTTATGCTTATTGGATTTTTTGAACTACTTTTTCAAAGTAATTAACTTTCCCAAGGGCATGGTTAAAATTTGTCGCATGTATTTTAAAGTGAGTATTGTTAGTATATAAAAAATAAACTTACAAATAATTAATTGATTAAATAGGTACACCATGTTGTTAGTTAGAATTAGCATATTGCTTTAATACTAAATTATAATTTTAAAATGTATTAATACTACGCGAAATAGTATATAACATGTGGCCTGTTCGGGTTTCCTCTTATAGTTGCACATCATTTGCAAAAAATACGAGAGTATTAAGATCATCACATTGCAAAATGGCTCATTTAACTCACCCGTCGAAGTCCCACATGAGTGATATTATAGCTCATTATCTTATACCATTGACTATACACTCGTACTTTGTATAGCCAATGGTTATATCCTACTTACGTACTATCACAGTCGAATTGGAGAAGTTGCCTGCCGTGAAATCTTCACCCTAATTAAAAACAATCCGTATTAGGGAAAACTAATCAAAATTTTTTAAGTAGAGTTGAAAATGATCCTGAATGAATTATACACGGCAGATTGCGTCACCGATTCTCTTTGTGGTGCTTATTTAGAGTGAACATATGGCTGAGGGATATGTGATAGCTGAGATAAGGTCTATCTTTGTTATTGTCAACGATCAGTTTATTCATTTATCAGTTTCATTAAATTAATAGCCCAGTGAACAAGTGAGTTTACATACATGTAGGTATAGCCATTTTATGCTCACCTCTAACATATTGTAAACTGCAAGGTTTAATAAAGATGGATTTTAGTAAGTTAAGTAGAATGGAACTATAAGGGAAATGAAACTGTAGGTAAAACAGTCTTCCATATAGTCATACTTTGCTTTCTTGAGGATGTACAATCTAGCCTAGGATCTGTCATATCCACATACTCTCTGTAACTTAAAAAATTAAATGTTCGGAGTAAAAAACAAATTAAAATATGTGATATTTTACTTTAATAATGGAATTGAGCTATCACAACGTAATGACTAGTATTTTTACACTCCATTTTATTCTATAATTACGATTTCTATAATTCTATAGGAACGACTGATAATTCTATCAGTTTTTCCAACGAGAAATTTTTCGTATTGTTTTCAAATATCTTATAAAATTTGTCTCTAGATTGTACCTCACTAAAGAGTACGTTGAGCACTTAAGGATCATTTTTTCGGTCAAAATCGGCTCACATTAAATCCCCATAAAACTTAGCCATTTCATTGCGAGCCGATAATGATCCTGTCGATTACCAGCTGAGATTGCACACTTGTGGCGGCCAGAATGATTGCAATTCGTGTGAATGTGTAGAGCGAATGTCTAATTTCAAGTACCTGAAATCGTTTTTGACAACCGACTTAAGTGGACAGATCATATCCAGTCAATTCGAGTAAGGCTTAGGAAATTCATCTTTGTTTTTCGCACTCTCGGCCGAATTCTTAACCGACAAATTTTAAAAATTGTTTATTTTGCTTATGTTCAGTCCATTCTACAGTATGGCATAATGGATTGGGATAATGGAATGGGGTGGTGCCCAAAAAAGCTCAATTATGCCATTGATAATCACTCAGAAAGCCATTATTAAATCTGCACTGGGAAAAAATCCTAGATTTCCAACTGATCAACTATTTGATGATTTCAGGTCTATAGCATTCCTCAGCTAAACTTAAGATCTTTAGTAATGTACATTTTAAAACAAGCAGACTATTTTCAATCAATCTGTTCACACTTATTCGACAAGATTTAAGGCCAACTCAGGTATACTTTTCCAAGAATAAATAAATCAATCAGTACGACATCCCCTTTTACCCTGCAAGTGTTTTATATTCTAAATTACCGGAAAATCTCTAATGTCCCAATTCTTATAGTATTTCCAAGTATAAAAAAATTAGTTAATGAATTTATTTTAAGAATAGGCAGGGGAGGGGTTTCCGAATATGTAACGTCGGTTTACCGGCAGTGAGGGGTCAAGACTCAGAGAGAGTGTCAAATAACGGTAGGTCTGTATGAATGTCAGTAGGTGTGATTGGTGTGTGTGTGGGTGGTGTGTCTGTGTGCGCGTGCCGAAGGTAATGTGGGTATCTGTGTGATTTTGTGTATGCATGAGTCAAGTCTCGGGGGGGATTTTGAATCGAAGAGATTATATGCATTAACAGTTAATCTT
This sequence comes from Neoaliturus tenellus, assembly GCA_030545055.2. NCBI lineage: Eukaryota > Metazoa > Arthropoda > Insecta > Hemiptera > Cicadellidae > Neoaliturus > Neoaliturus tenellus. Next base: position 268,716,143 of record CM061532.1, read on the forward strand.
CAATTTGCAATTAAATAAAGACAGAATTGGTATTCCATATCTCATACTTTGCATTAATAATAAAATAATCTTATACTGTAAGCCTAGTAACTTTTTAATTTTAGTTTTATATTGATTTCGATGTTTATTGTAGTTTAACTACCGTAAAATCTGTATATATTACAAATTCCATTAACTATATCCATTATAGAATTAAGTTTTCAGTATATTATCTACTGATGATAAATAAATAAATAAAAATGCCTTTACTGATCAAGCGTTTCTCAGTACAACTGCTTTCAGAACAACTCTCGTCATTAAGATACAAACAAATTAAAAAATATACCAACAATCAAATGAGTAAACAAAAACAACTACCTAATCATACACTTTATACAATTTAGGAGGTAAATATTTAAACTTAATAAAACAGGTGGACTTAACATAACCTATGTAGGAGCAAACATTTCCTTTAATTTTTCCTTAAAAGTTGAGCAACTATATGTTTTAAGGCTCAAGGGGAGGTCGTTGTACAACTTAGGGCCGAAGTACGAGAAGCTTTTCCTCCAGACTCGAGCCTCACTTTGGGGGAGTGAAGTTGGCTTCCCGTGGCGGGTACTGGCATAAGCATAAAGGGTACTGATAAGCATAGGAAATTTTATTTTATGGTATACTGATAAATAGTTCACTTTCCATAGGTCTCGGCCTCTGCGGAAAGTTATTATTTCGTTGCAATGTTGTACAGTTTGTATGTTGTTCTTTTTCGAAATAAATAAATTGAATTTGAATTGAATTTGATTTAACTTTCAATTATACGTGACTTTTCACATGGATTTGTTATGAAAATAATGCATTTTTCTCAGAGCCATGAATTAATGACTTTCTCAAAACTCAAAAACCGAATATCTGAATTTAAACAATACCGTTTTTTATTCTTGATTTGTAGTTTTTTTGCTGTGTTTTTTTTTTTATAAATATAAACAAATTCGTATTAGTAATTCTAAAAGAAATTTTTAATCTTTAACAAACTTTAGTTTTTAAAGTTGTGTTAAAATGTACATCATGTAGTAAGTATCTTCCCATATGAAAATTATAATCCTATATTTACCATATAGTATCATGACTAAACAGGCAACATCAGTTCCTAATCCAGAACAGTCCAGGAAGAGTCTTTTGACTCAGTCAGGTTATGATGTAAAAATATGAATTATTACTGCAAATAGCAACTCTTGATCTTACCGGATATTTGCTATGATGAGCTGAGCGATGTAGCGATCTTTGTCTGTAGGCAGTTTGAATGGTGAGTCGATATCAGAAGCATCAGTAAATATGTGTCGCCCTGAATCATAACCAAACACACGTGAGAAAACTAGTAAGTACCTTATATAAAGTTGATTCTAATCAAAACAGTAGCTTTTTGTCATTCTTTCAAAAACTTTTGCGAATTTCTCTACAGAGAGTTTTACCGCCCTTACGGTAGTAGCCATGTAGTGACAATTTTTTACAGGAACCTCAGATTTTTATGAAATCTTGTATGAAGACCAAGTCTAATTTCATAAGTTCGCGAACCAGTATGAGTTGGGTTGTGGGAACGAGGTTTTATAGGGTTTTAAGGGTAAAAAATGGATTTTTGGCCTTTTTAGACCTCAATTTTCAAAATTCAACGATTTTAACTAAAAAACATTTCAAAAGCTTAAAAAACAAACGAATTAGTATTTTTAGTTTTTAACATGAGTGACAGATTACAGTGAAAAGCTAAAAACAGGTTTCAAATGTTAATCTTACGTGAAATCAACAAAACCCTGTGTCTCGCTTATTTATTGATATAATTTGATACAATTTTGTATTCCAACCCTACTCAATCGGTAGGGTTTAACTGATATTTGCTTACAACAACCATATGCGACAAACATACATACTCATCCCCATGGGATTAATGGGAAAATTAACAAAGTGTCGATAATTGATGCAATTTGATATTTATCCTACCTAACCTTTACATTCTAACAATTAACATTTTCTTACAGCATCCCACAACAGCAATCATACATACCTCATTCTGTGAAGTTTACGGGGAAATACAAAATCTCTAGCTCATTTAAAAATCGCTGAGTACTCAGGTCTGCCGTGACGGGGGTATTCATATATATGATATAAGCTAAAAACTTCTATGATGCTTTATTGCTTTATGCTGACATATTATTCATTAAATTAACAACTTAAAAAAAATAATTTTAGCTTAATTATGCAGTAGTGAAATAACAATTTATGTAGTTCAGCTTTATATCGGTAGGGGCCTATAAAATCCAATTTTAAATTGAAACACCGATATGCTTCATGATTTTCATTTAACGATTTAACAAAAACTAATAGATTATTGGTGGTTAAAAAACTATGTTATCAACAAAAGTAAATTGAATCAATTCATTAAACCTTTTTTTCACTTTTTTAAATTTCCATTATGTGACTATTAATTTTCTACTTTATCACATGAAAAAATATTATCTGGAACATCAAAGGTAGTGAACAGCTATATAAACTTTAAGGAACTTAATTATTATTATTTCTTATCTTAATCTCTCACTTTACCCTCGTACACATTAATGTGCGGTCGAAAGACAGAATTTGAATTTCCCTCCCACAAGTAAAATTCCCTCACTACCGACCTGAATTCTATTATTATATTTTTCCTAACCAGCTGTTGTTGCAATTTTTTCTTCTAATTTCACAGATAAAAGCGTTGCGTTACTTCTACTAAACTGCCATTGCACGTTTTTACATTTCATACGTCAAAATAATCACATTTGTTCATGAAAAGACAAAACAATGTGATAAAACTACATATTTAACAGCTGTAAAACGGTCCAATGATTGGGATTTTTTTAGTATCGCCAATGAGTGGAATGGAAAAAATATTGGATTTATAAAATGTCTCAGTTCGACCACACAATAATGTTGAGTGGACTAGTACTAGTAGCTTATTTATATTTACTTACCGGCAAAAGCATCAGGATAATAGATTTCAGGTGGAAGTAAAAAGTCCTGTATATCGTAGGCGGGATTGCAGTTTTCTGAGTCAACTATTTTACCAGCTGGATTTGAAATCATTCTGACAGATCCTCCAACACAACATGCATTTTCAGGAACTCGAAGTTTCGTACCGCATTCGAATTGTCTAGTATATGATGTAACAGTACTCACATAAATACACGTCAACACTAGTGGTAACATACTGTTCATTTTAACACGGCTTAACCTTTCAATACTGAACATAGTCAACTTAAATTATAAATAACGTTAGTTTACAATGGAAACAGTAAAAACATTAACAGGAAAATGTGCTTCTCCAAACATTCTAATAAAACATGAGACCTTCGTATCGGCAGTGATAAGAGTAGACACTGTAAAATATATCACAATGTGGTCC
>CM061532.1:268719648-268882804 GCA_030545055.2 Neoaliturus tenellus
ATAGTGTTAACAGGAAATGAGAAATCACGTAAAACGTCCTCCATAAGAATAGCATGGGGATTTAAAAAAACGTCTGCTTTGTGTACATTGAAACATGTGTTATGGTTTAATTTCAAAATGTGACACAGATGATAACATTGAGTGAAGATAACAAAATAATTCACACCAAGAGAAGCAATCTATATAATAATTCTGTAAGCGAAATTTCTTGGGCAAAATTGTGAGCGTTTTACAAATTTCAGGAAGATGGTAGGAGTCTCAAATTAAAGGTTTCGGTACCATAAAGCGTATCCATAAAGTTACAAGGAAATGAGAAATATAGTAAAACTTCCTCCTTAAGAATAGCATGGGGATTCGAAAAATGTCTTCTTTGTGTACATTGAAACATATGTTTTGGTTTTATTTTAAAACGAGAGACAGATTATAAAATTAAGTAAAGAACTATTCATAGCCAAATGACAAAAATTAACCCTAGAGTAGTAATATTATAATAAGACGTTTTGTTGCTTTGAGCTACTAAAAATTCTACTAGGAGGTTAACCTTACATACTATTGCAAATTGACTGCTGATTTTACTGTTGTTACTATAATTTAAATTGTAAAAAAAACTGAGCGTGTATGCAAATCATAATAGTAGTTTTCATCACTAGGAGCAAAAGTTGGTCTTTTTGGTGCGCAATCGTGTTTTAAAAACGAGGCGCAGCCGAGTTTTTAAAAACGATTAAGCATCAAAAAGACACTTTTGCTCCGAGTGATGAACAAAGTTTTTTATCATAATGCGAAAATTAGACTTTTGATAGTTAAAAATAATAACTATAAAGTTTTATTTTCGAGGTTATATTTACAAAGTAAGTAATATGCAGTGTTTATATTTCTTTTATTTACAAACAATAATTTTCATAACGTTTGTATTTCAAAATTCTGCTCATCAACATAAATAAATCAATAATAATATACTTGGCAAACAGCTGACTTTTCAGTACTAGGACCTAAAAAATTCTCCAGATGATTTTCAGTCCTAGGACAGAAAACAATCGGTTTTGGTACTATTGAGAGAACAAAAAAGTGGCTGATTTCGTGCAGAATGATAAAAAATGCTTTCTGATCGCTAATAGAGATGCAATGGGCGATGAATTGTGGTTTGAGAAACACCTACATTATTTCCATTGTTTTGGTTTTATTTTAAGACGAAAAGTGTCAAATGATCATATTGAATAACGATGACACATTAATTGATACTTAAAGTGTATCAGTCAATTAAGTTTTGGTATTCTGTTAGCTGAATTTTCCGAGAAACCTTTTAATCATTTCATAGATTGTAGGATTATAGGAGACGAGTTAAAATCAAAAATTTTTCTCCTACATACTAGAGGAAAATGCAGCAGGTAAAAAAACATACAACAAAATGGGAAATATATAAGAATGATTATTTTCTGAAAGGTTCTCCTTAAAGATTCTCCAAGTCCTGATTTAAAAAAAAAAAAAAATCTGCTTTGTTTACTTTAAATTAAGAGTTTTGATTAGAAGGGATGAATATTCACAGCAAGTAAAGATGCACTTTGAGGTGCTGTGTTTAAATTTTGTGACTAAAACATAAAAAATTAAAAAACTGACAATAGCTAAAAAAATCAATTTTTTTTAATTGCTGATTTTCTATGTTATATTAAAAAGCTGTCACAGCTCAACTAAGGGACTACGATTTCTTTCAAAACTTATTTTCCATAGATCGATATGAGTTTAACAACAGACAAAATAGAGCATTTACAAACAGGTGATATAATAGTACTGGAGTGATAAGAGTGCTTGGGGGTGAATGGTCTGTTTAAACGGTATTGCTAAAATATTAAGCCTATATACCTCAAATTAAAATTAATTTGTCTGGAAACCTTCGTTGTGGAAGAAATGGTAATACGTTATGGTTCATGCTATTTTAATTTTATGATTAGGGGCTTTTGCCCCTATGAGCCACTAGTAATATATAAATTTATAAAACAATTTTTTGGAGTATACAAAATAAATTTGAAAAGAATTTAATTTAAATCAAATAATTAAGTAACAAAAATAAATACCCCCGTTACAGTAGACCTGCGTACTCAGCAAATTTTCAAATTAGTAATGTTATTTTGACCAGATGAACCTGTACAAAATGTCATCACGTACTTAAAAATAAGGAAATTAATGTCTATTCTCCATGGTAAAAATCAAAATTTAAAATATTGTAAAATATTGCTCATAAAAAACTTTAAAAACTCATTTTTGGGATACAAAACCCCCCCAAAACTGCCACTTCCGTCAGATAGATATATCTGGTTTACGAAGTCATCCGAATAAAGGTAGGATTACACATCTCTACCAAATTTGGTCTTGATTCGAACGTTTTTACAAGAGTTATCTTGTTTAGGGACAAATACCTATATACATTACATATACTGTACACTGTAAAAATGGCTTTTATGATTGGTCTCTGGGCACCTCAAAACAAAAAGTAACACGTTCCCGGGCTTAGATCTTACCATGAGACCTACGGCAATAGCGTCCTCAAAATGGAAAATTCACAAAAGAGTTTGGCCCTTTTTTTTGGTTAGTTTTATAAAACTTGTTCAAATATCTGATGTCTACTTTATAGGCTTAACCTGATAAATACTGCCCTATTCCTCTGCAATAAATTAAAAAAAAAACCCTAATGCACCATGAAGAGCTATAGTTTTATTGGATATACATATACAAAGATTCTCACGAATGAGGTTTTCGGCTTCCAAAGACGTCAAAACACACGTAACACGAGTAGTACATTCCCAGCACATAATTCTTACGTGCTGTATGTGTGTTCCTTATTTGTAATTTGCTAAAAGTCAAGATTTAGTTGAAGTCCACATAGTACCTAGACTTAGTCATTTAATGTTGTAGTTTTATACTTTCATCCATGAAAATGTAAATCATGTAAAAAGTGATTTACCACAAAGTTACTTCTTTGAAATTGACTTGAAGTCCTTACCCTGTAAGAAATAAAAATATTTTGTAAAAAACAGAAATACTGATGAGGGCGTTAACCTTTAGTAGTCAGTGATTGTGAGAGGAGGGGCTGACACTGACAGATACAAGTGTGTCATCACAACACATATTGTCACTTCTTCACCAACATGTCACATAAAGGCGACACTGGCCTGGTGACATGTCTGAGGAAACCTTGAAATATATTGTACAGTCACACAGTACATTCATAACTTTTAGAGACATTTTTTAAATCGTTATGTGATGTTTATTTATCAAAGGAAAATCTTTTCTCACAACTAACATGTTATATTTTTAAAACCTATTTGCTAAAAAGAAGATAAAAATTCATCAAAAAAGAATTACGATCCTTTATGTAAGGGATTTTAAATTGTTACGTCAAAAGGAGTTTCAATGCTGTTTCTACTACAGGACAACAAAAGGTTTCAGACGAAACGCCACACTCAACTGGCCCTAGGCGGACTCTGTAGGTAGTGCTATACACTAAACTGGTACGTGTCTCTATCCCTCTATTGCACTGACTGTCTGGCTTTCCTACTGCAATTACTTTGAGTCAGATCAATCATTATTTAGTGTGTCCTAAAGAGATTTCAGGAAAAAAGTTTTATTAAATTCAACAACAGCTACATTTAACTGGTCATCATAATTGCATATTTACTCTAATGGGGTGAAAAGCATTCTTGAAATAAAGTTACAACAGAAATGTTGTTATGTTTTGGAAATTAATTTTTCCTAGAAAATTACTGAAGGTTATGTAGATTGGTGGAAGCTAATCGAAATGTTAAATATGACTCGAATGACATATAAAGCTATGAAAATGCAGTTTATTTTAATATATCTTCTTTTGTAAGTCAATGATAGGACACTACTTCAAAAAGATTGTTTTCTTCCCCTTGCAAGCATAATGTAAAGCAAAAAAAAAATTAATTAATAGTTTTATCCAAATTTTATCCTAATTATTTCTAACATAGGATATATCGAAATTATTTCTATAGTGTTAAAACATTTTTGCGGTAAGAATTTTTTTTTTGAAACCAGCCTCACTTTGTTAAATAAATTTATTATAATATTCAAAATAGAGTTGATATAATATACCGTTCTCAACATTTTATTTATTTAAGTGTTGTGAAACCTTTCTAGAAACTCATAATATAAACTTAGTAAAAAGTATTTTTGAAAACTCTTTGTGTATAGAGATATAAACAAAATAGAGATATAAACAAATACTTCGCCGCTTGACGTAATTTCTTTCAATGATCTGGGATACGGCCTCCTCTGCCTTGCTTATGATGCTATAACGCAAAACGTTTCGAGCACGTTGCTGTTACAGAATATTTTCGACGCAAATACTCCAAAACTACACCTTCTTGTAGGAAAAAGTGCAAACCTTCCCTTCAATTTATGTACAATTAAGCTTAATTGAGCCTTAAAGTGAATATATTGATTTCGTCCAAATTGATAAAACCCTAGACAGCTCTACATTTAAACTATTGACGGAGTGTAAAGAAATCTGGGTCATCTATTATTATAAAGTCCGCTTTATAAAGTTAAACATTTCTGCCAAAACAACCCAGCCCTCACAAAGATGGGTGCAAGTTTTATTTTATCTTGATTAGTTTCTAACAGTTCGTCAGTTTAGTTCATCTCATAAGTTTGTTTGTGTTCATTATTTTACAGCTCCGTGAATTATTTGTCTGTTAGTTGTGGTTAATTTTTTAGCCCAGAACACTTTTTTGCATTTAAGTAAAAAACAAGAAAACTTTCAAAACCTTTCTAATTATTTTCATCCGAATTTAATTTATTTTATTTGAGAAACCCTCTTGATATGTTTAAGTGGATTTGGACTCAGAATGGTTTTAGAATTTTCCATTAAATAATTAATGATCATGGGTAAGTGATATGACTATCTGTGTCTATATTGCTTAGCGATCTTGCTACTGAATTATCTATTGCAAAAAATAAGAATAAAAAAACAGTATGGCCAAATTTTGGGATTGTTGAATATTGCAAAATTATAATCATTTTGCAATGTTCAACAATCATAAAAGCTTGTCTGGTTCATATAATTTGTTACATTAAAAATCTCTAAAGTAAGGAAAAACTCGTGTAGTAAAAAAGATCATTATAAACATGTTTACCCAAAGAAATAAAATATATATAAAAACTTTTATTTGAAAGAACGGAACAAGAAAGTATGCCAAACAAACAATTATAATGCTTGGCAGAGCTTTTTAGATATAAAATATCTGCTACAAAACGATGTCGTTATGAGGTATGAACCTTAAATAATTGTATATTTTCAACTTACTGTATTTTAGAAAACTGTGCCTCAAGACAGTCACTGTAAGTATTGCAAGTTTAAAAAAAAGAATTATACTGTTGCTACAGTAAAAGAAACAAACACCAGATGTAAAAATAAAGGCGGAGCTTGGTATGTCTCTTCTGAAATGGTTAACGCCTTGCAAAAGAGGCATATTAGATTTTCATGTCACACAGAAAGTCTAACATTGAAGAGTTACGTAAACATAAAAATAATTTTTAAGATAGTTAACTCAAACAAAATACTGAATGTTGCATAATAAGAAAACATTGAAAAAGTATCTTTTAAATGCTAACGTCCTTTAAAATTAAAACCCTTTTTTAAAGAAACAAATACAATCTACTATTAAGCAATTAAATTTCTTATAAAACTTCAGATATTTTCACATATCAAGTAGAACATTTACGATATTATCATCATTGTACATAAATGTTACCCAACATTTTATATTTCTAAATTTAAAATAGTTTATAACAAACAAAAAATAAATGTAAGTTATGTAAGTTAATTCATAAGTAATGTAAGTTAAGTTCATTATGTATAAATGTATTATGTAAAGTTTCCATCACCCAAACACAAAAATTCTAAACCATACCAAAGATGCGCTAGAAATTTACTAGTGATATTTTACTCATCTAATTCAATACCGGTATTATTTTAAAGAAAGTTGACCTGACTGTACATAATATAAAAAATGTATTATATTGTAATTTTTCCAAAGAAATAAAAAAATCTAGTATCACAATTTACACAGTTGTTATAAAGTTGTTATACCAAATAGCAATGTACACTATTTCAATATATGCAAGTCAGTAATGGTTTCCTTTTGGGGATTTAAATTGTTAAGCTTTATAGTATAGAAATCTTATATAAGACAAACAATATGAGTGAAACGAAGAAAAGAGACGAAGTGGCAGTGAGACTTATTGTATTGCATTTTCGTGATTGGGAATTTTCATACGTTTTTATGAATGTCTAAAGAGCCAACTAATTTACTCTATGGGACAAAGCAGAGAGTACAATATTGGAATAAATCCATAAAAAGATTTAAGAGATATTAATTTTATTTTTTTAATTTGTATGCTTGGTATGTATCATCTGAAATGGTTAGTGCCTTGCAAATGATGCATCATAAAAAAAGAAAACTGAATATTCTTCAATAAGTGATAGGGGTTACGTGAGATTTTGGTCGCACATATTCTAAAACTACACCTACTTGTAGAAAAAAAGCTTCTTTTCAACGCACATATTTTACATACGACCTGTAGTGATATTTCCTTGACAATATGTTTTTTTATCTCACCATTTGTTTTCTATAGTATTAATATCAATAATTTGTATAATAAAAATAATGTTGTATCTCAGTAAATTACCTCTGGTAGTTATGATGAATACTTATGACTCAATTAACTCTAGTTACAGTTTAATTCGTTAATTGGCCTAATGACTGCCGTTAAAGATATAATTTACTACTCGAGATAATGTTTCCATTGACTTCTTTAATTGTAGCAATATTTTTGTCCTTTTAATTGCCAGATCAAATCTGACACAATCTATTTCACTCCTAATGTCTCAATTTTAGAGTTCATTAAATTTCTTCCAAATGTTCATCGCACCACCCACAGAGATGGATGATTTTTATTTCGCGTTTTGAGATGATTAAAATTGGATTCAAACTTCATATTGAATAAGTCCCTTCGAAAGTATTTCCTGTAGGAAAATATGAATTAAAATAATAAAAAAATCATGAAAATATTTTGGCTATACATTTATTTAAGTTATTGGATAAGTTTAAATTCAATAAGTGCCCTCAAAATAATTACTGATTAAAATGTCAAAAAAATTATGTCGATGTGATCTTAAATAATTTTATGACTAGAATATACTGTATTCATATATTGTTTCATGGGAGTAAAAATATTATTTAATTATGAAAATATTTTTGTCTTATCTTCTTTAAAACACATAATGGGAAGAATGCATACCTTAAATTGATACAAATAAAAAACAATGAATATTAAATCAATACTTTAAAAATATTTATCTATATATACAGTGTATATTTTAGGAGTTTTGGTAGTTATTAAAATACAAGAAGGGGCGTTTTCCATGAAACGTAATATGTGCATGAAAATAATACCGATTTCTGATTTTATTATACATATCACTTGTGATACATATGCTGTTTTTGCATACAGTATGTATCAATCACATTTTTTACATTTTCGTGAAGGCCAGTCCAAAATCTGGTCGATGTAACTTTTTACATTCTAGGTAATAAGCACCAATTTTTCTTATAAATACTATTTGAAAATAAATTACATACGATGATCCTTTTGCAAATAAAAGGATATTTCCCCCTTTGTGTAAAATGGCTGGTAAAGAGATATTTAATAGTAACATTTTATTAAATAGATGTAGACAGTCATGGCGTAAGGTTTTGTTCGGAGATGTTTTTAGGATTAAGATATAATAATTTTGCAACCCAGAGAGGCCCCTCATAACTCTGACGGTCCTTCTTTTGTTGTCTCACCTTTTATTTTCCATAGCATAGTGGGTCATGAAACTTGAAATAAAGCTAAAAATAAATTCCTCTACAGTCTAAAGTTCAAGATCTGTGTTCTGTACGTGTTGGGTGGATATTGGGATGATTGAATTCACGATTGTTTTACATTATTATATGTTATGTCAATAAAACAATCTCATGTTACAAAGAATTCATAGTACAAAATCTGTGCACTTCCTCGTGAATCCCCCTGTAATTTTGTTATTGATAAATAGGTTATGCTCAATTAGAATATATTTTTAAAGCAAGAAACATAGTAGAATAAAGAATAACAATTAGTCTACTAAATAAACTTTTTTGTTAGTTACCTATGCTTAAATTAAGTTAAATCTTAATTTCAATGTAGTTTAGTTAGTCGGTATTGTTGTTTTTTATTTCATAGTTTATTTTTTTAATTCTTTGGATATTTATTTAATGTTGAATCTACACAGCTGTAATCAATAGAGTATTGAACTTTAGGTGCCTGCCACTGCCGCCTTAGATCTGTTTTTAGCATTTTATAGACTTTTAATAGATAATTACTAAAAAAATAACTGTGCGTAAAAATTAAATACAAAAATGTACACTTTTTGTTACCACTGGACTTCGCCCACAAGGTTTTTGTAAAAACTTGGCGAAGCCATGCATGCTTGTAAAAACAAAATAAATTAATTTGAATTTGAAATTGAACTGTAATTTTATGCTGAAATGGCTTTCATCGGTTGGGGGGGGGGGGGGTTTCGTACAATAATCATTCTGTATATTGTTTTTTAAATCGGCAAATGATGCCAAAGTGTTACTTTGCAACAGCTAACTGTTGGCTGATTGACTGTCTACTGTCAACAATGTGCTTGGATGTCAAATTAACAAATCAGATGTCACAGAACTGTGTTAAACTGTATTGACACCCATTTCATTTTCCGCTTACATTGACATGTAATCTTGTATATTGACTGACATATCATTTATTCATGACGTTTGGATGATGACCATGAAACCTGAGTAATACCAGCATCTAAAATATTTTTTATATAACCTAAAATATAAAATAACCTTTTTGAAACCCTTAGGACAAACGTTTTAGAAACGACATATTAGTTCTGTATTTTATTTTTGTGAACATCCATAATTTGGTAACAAAATAAAAAAAATAAATATCATTCACTTAAATTGAATTGTTTATAAGATCTTTAACGTTGTAAACGACAAAACATATTAAACGTTGTCGTATAACTGTAGTGTATTATTCTTTGGTGTTACTATAGTAGCAGGGTTTAACATTCCAAAAAGTATTCTTTCGTCACTGTGAATTTGTTATTTGTTATTCTATTTTTTAATACCATAGCAGTGCGTTTATACTAGTTTGTACATTCAAAAACGTAGCAAGAACAATTCTTTTGACAATTTTCTAAACATTATTTTTTAGAAATATTTTAGTTTGCATACTTTTAAATTGCAAATAAAAAATTCAACTCCTTTTCAAGATCATCACATTTGTTCCGCTAAATCGCCTTTAGAACGTTTTCTTTATTTTAAATCAACGTGTTCCCGTGTAAGTTTTTGGACCAAATGCTAAAATTTTAAGACATGAGGTAGTTTATATTTCTACAGTTTTCAGTTTTTATAATTCCTTTTGTTCTTCGTATTCATAACTTTAATTCATACAAATCACATTTGTCTTCTAATGATAGAATTTCATTCGTTTTGATTTTAACTCTCATTTATCTTTTTAGACTCTCAATTCATGGTTTTAACAAAGATTTTTCTTAGCATAGAGACCTGAATAGGGTTTTGAAGTGATTTAAGAGGTTAGTGTGCATATTGTGCATATTGCATATGACAATGTGCATATCAATCTAACTTTACCTTTTAGTAGAATATAAAATGCCACGAATCTCGGTGATCGAGTCTTGTCATCAAGACGGAACCACGACTTAGTTCTCAATTCAGCTCATTAGAAATACCATTACCTTCCGCGTCAAGTTTCACTTAGAAAATAAATCCTTTTCACATAATACGTGAAAATGTTTTTAGTCACTTCTTCGTACCACTAGAGATACAAACTTTTATACTATCTTTAGGTACTATCTTTAGGTGTTACCTTCAGCACCTGGATGCTCGATGGTTTTAAGTCACTCACAGAGAAGTAATACATTCACTTTTGTTATAGTATCTTGCCAAGCAGTTTACATCAACAACCAACTAGGCCTATACCTCTTCACAGTTAACAGCTGTTTAAAAAGGAATGCTTGAAATTGATTTAATTTTATCTTTATTTATTATATTAAAATTTTAAGCTTAATTTTAGACAAGGTTTGATTTTTCCGGCAGTTGAGACTATTTCTAAACATTTTGGGTCAAAACACTCTGAAATGCAAAGTTTGAGCACAATATACCAGCCAGATTTCAAAATGATGGAAAATACATCGTCACGGACACTGCTATTATTAGCATAGGATTAACTAAGTACATACAACCATAGTTTATTGTTTTTTCAATATCAGTAAATTATTTCCATCAGAGTTAAATTAAAGATTTATAATGTTTCCGACCTTTGAGTTTGTATTAAAATTCACACCACTAAAATTACATAAGAAACAATCTTTACTTCAATGCATGTTTTGATACACAAACTTTTAATGAGCTGGATTGTTTTAAGCAAAAGTAAACTGAGAGGATAGCAGCCGTTAAACTTGGAAACCTAATGGAGAAGTATGACTTATTTACATTATCAGACCTTAAAACTTATTTTTTACAAGGCAAACTTGACTTGAAATCCATTGTGTTATAAGAAAAATCACCATATCATTGATTGATCTATTGACATTTGCTTAAAAGTGTTAGGTGTTAATTAAATTATTTAATTTCAAAGATTTTATATATCTGTAGCAGGTATGGCATAAAGTGTGTGATAGTTTCTGTTAATGATTTATTAAATGTAAGGGTAAATTATAGTTTAATGTTATAACACCCTTGCCATTCCAATATTAAAAATGTATGTAAAAAATGACTTACCGTCCTTACACAGTCTTATTGATAGTGTACGAGGAAATATTAGGAAATGGTTTCTTGTCGATAAGCTTTTATGAAGCCATTGTGGTCCTACTTTAAAATGCTCTTTTCCCGATGGATTTGGTTCCAACGTCCCATCCTAACCTGTATTTAAGGCATATTTATTTTTTTATACCGGTTATGACGTAATAACAACTATATTTTTATTCTTGAACTCACCTGGAGTTAATTTTTTAGTTTTATTTTATGTTGAGTGTATTTACGCCAGTGGCATTTTTTTACGTTTTGACGGGGAACGGTCCAAACCCCAGTCTCATAAATATCTAACATCGACCAGTTGTTAGAAAGCATAATTAATTAATAGCCCAATGACAAATGGCAACTTGGTCCGGAATCGAACCTTTAAAAAGCTACTAACTTTTCTCAGGATCAAAAAAGCAACCTTTGGACACAAAGGCAAGCACTATAACCACTCAGCTACCTAGGATGTTATATCTTTACATTATTAATTAATTGAAGAAATGTTTTAAAGTGTTTGGATTTTAAGTGTTACATTAATCATTATGTTAAGTTTTCTTGAACTTTTAAAACTTAGTAGAAATTGTATTTGTTTTACTAGGTGCCACACATCTTTGTCAACACTCTTTATATACTCATCATTAAAACTTGATTGTTTTTATGCTTGACTATCAAGTTCAACAAGCAGTTCCGAAAATTAATCCCCTAACTGTTTTGAAATCCAATTTGAATGTGAACAGTTGATTGTTTGGTGCTGTAAACAGTACTCAGATTTATAGCAAACCAATCACTCGTTACGACTCGCTATATGACTATTGACTATCGCCAAGTGTCTGACATGTGTGCGCATTGTGGATATTTTTATAAATTTTAATGACAACGATGCTCATGAATGATCATGAGTGTCATTTGGACTTCATTACATTGTTATCACCAATCGACAACACCGAAGTAAATATTCTATCATTATTATTTTATTTAAAAATTTTGATAGACCTCTTTTTGCCTTACTTTACCGATCGAAATAAAAGATTAATGGTCCTGATAAAATTTACCGGCAGAACGCGGATTCGGACCCACGACATCTGCCATGGTGCCGAAGTCCGGCGCGCTAACCAGTACGCCACTAACTCACTCAAATACGCAATAAATAATTACTTATCATATTAAATGATTAAGAAATGAATAAAATTGTTAAGTTATTGAAGTGTCCTAAGTAATATTAAACGAATTTAAATTGTAAACTCACTTTAAATTACAAGTAAAAACAACAAGTATTTTGGACACTATTTTTACTGTTTAACCGCTACAGTTTGTTTACTGTTTGTTTGACGATTACAATATTTATATGAATACTAAGACTGACTTATGTAAGATCAAAAGTTTTAATGCGTTTGGATTTCAGATTTTCTTTCACTGTGCAAGTAAAAATCGATGCAATTTATTATAGAATTTTAAAATTTATGTATCTTAGGCCATTTAATGATTATATTAAAGGTCTTTCCTCGTAAATTAATTCTTAATATGATTTAATTTTTTTCTATCCTTCAAATGAAATTTTCTTGAGAATCTTAAAATAACACAATCACTTTTGATTAATGGTAGGCTGTCCAAACACGTCATATGTGAATGTAGTTAGTAAACATTTAAACTATTTCAAAGACAAAAATCATCTTATACGAGGAGACTGAGGTATTATAAAAGGTTTTGCTCCTGCAAAAAAAGGCTTTAGGGGTCGTCCATAAATTACGTTACCTGAACAATAGGGGGGGGGGGAGGGTCCAGATTGAAAATGACGGTAAGGTGATGTGCAAGGGGGGGGGTCGGCTTTGGTATGACGTCATTTTAAATATGATGTTTTATATCAAATTTTAACAGTAAACCAATAAAAATTCTAAGACAACTCAACTATTATAAAATAATTATCTATAAAATACATTAGACTATTTTAAGGCGTTGTTTAATAGTTTTTTTTTCCCATTTAGAAAGTCATTTTGGCTTTTTTTCTGAAGGTTAAATTCAGATTTGATTGGTCAATTTTTTTAGTTTATCATGTAGCATTTAAAAAGCATTATTTGTACTTAAAACGGAGGTTTGTTAAAAATGACGTAATTTTTCCGAGAGGGGGGTCAGACAAATTATGATGGTAGGATGATTTTAGGGAGGGGGGGGGTCCAAAAATGGCCAAAAAGCGATGACGTAATTTATAGACGGCCCCTTAAGGATAATTTGCGGGGCTCCACATCTTTTACATTGTACACCTCTGTTTATCCAATGTGGCATTATGTCCGTGTACAATGAATAAATTTATCAGTGCTTGGTTGAAGTAAAGAAACAGGAGTCTAATTTCATTTTAAACAGTAATGTGCATGTTATGAAACGTAACAAATCTCAATGTATATATTGATGTAGATATAGATTGAGCAAATCACTTAACTGTTTCCTTGTTTCAGGTATAATGTTTTTAAATGCCATACTTCTGCAAGTTAGGCAACAATCACCCAGGAGGTTTGAGGAAATTGGTGGAAAAGTGGATGCTGGCCAATCCCTTTTGTAGCATACAAGTAGTGTGTTTTGGTTACTTCTGCGCCGGAAGTCGTGCCATCTGCCCGAGCAGCTGCTCGAGCAGATGGCGTCAGATGCTGGGGTGCAGATGGCGAGAGCATATGCCCTGAATTTGAAGTAGAATTGGGCATGAATGAAGAGTTAGTTGAAAACTGAAATTCAACTGTGTTAACTAAACTCTAAAAGTTGAACAAAAATTAAGAGTAAGATCAAAACTGAAATTCAACAGTTATAACTGGGGGCCTGGAAAGTATGTCAAGGTCATCCAGAGTAAGTTTTAAAAAAGCCTACCCAACTACCACCAGAAATAGTTCAAAGTTGAACTAGTTGGTGATAGTGGGATAATTCATTCGTGCCATGGGAGAGGTGTTTATTGTTTGAAAGTTGGCGATCGAATGAGAAGCGCCGCCTAGGGAGAGGGCTTATAAAACGGCAACCTTCCCCCACCACCCCTTCCCCCACTCCTTTAGACCAATAACCGGTTGCAGACTCTATGTGGTGAAACTGAATTAAACATGGCGGTCGCCATGGATAATTCTAACCTCAAACCTTAGCTCAGCTGAAGAGAATAGAGGAGCATGAAGTAGGAATTGTGGTGACAGCGCTTATATGAGGAATAGTAGGGGTAAAATAAAAAAACTTGTTGAACACAGTCGATAGGTGTAACAAGTTCAAAGTTGTTGAATTGTAACATAGAATGCAAAATGTTGTAAATAACACTATCATCAACATTAACCTGCGAAGTCTTTGAAGAGTATAATGGGTTAAAACTGTACTTCTTCCTAACTCTATTTAAATTAGTTCTACACTTTGAAATTGAAGGTTTAGAAGTACTTTGTAATATGTGTTGTGTTCGCAAAAGCTTTAATTTTAAACATTGTGCAGTCATCATAACCGATGTGTTAAGTTCAGAAGTTAAAAGAAGACTGAGATATAAAATGAAGTGTAAAAGAAATTGAAACAGAAAGCCAGAGTAGTAATTTTATAGGTTAGAATTTACGAAGGCTATTCCATGGATAATTCTAACCTCAAACCTAGTAAGTGAAGTAGTCATAATATAAAACTAACGAGAGATGATGACCGAGCGGATGCGAGGCAATGAATGTTTGTAGCGCGATAAACTACCCACCTTTATAGAGGCAATAACTCCAGCCAGATGGCGGCAGATGGCAAGCAAATGACTGGTTGACCGACTTTCACCTGAGTAGTAAGAGAAGTAGGGTTCTGTGTCTATCCCTACTCCTTGGGGTCAATGACCGACCGGAAAGGTCAATGACCTCCCCCCCCCCCTCCCCCCCTCCCCCCCCTCCCCCCCTCCCCCCCTCCCCCCCTCCCCCCCGGAAAAATGGAGCCCCCCCCCTTCCCCCTTCCCCCACTCCTTCCCCCACTCCTCCAGGTCAATGGCCGGTCACCACCGGTTGTTGACTTTATGTGGTGAAACAGACTAAATATGGCAGCTGCCATGGATAATTCTAACCTCAAACCTGCTGCGCATGCAACGAGTTCTCCGGATAGGAATGAGTCTATGCTATGCGCATGCGCCTAGTCCTGTATTACTCACTTTAGCGCTACTGCACATGGATAATTCTAACCTCAAACCTTGGTTTTGTGTTGTTGCGCATGCGCCGCTTCCCACTCCTTTACCTTCCTTTTACACCGCTGTGAATTGGACTGGATTGAACACTGTACTGGAGTGAAACAACTTCCCCCACTCCTTGAAAACCGAGGAGCGATAGGAGCTATATCTTTGCTTCAGTCGCCAACAAACTTTCATAGCGAAAGGTTGTTGGCGACTCAGCAAGAGGTTTCAAATATATAGTAGGCCTATATATATTTGAACTTCTTATACTACGTTGCGTTTTTTAATGCAATGTGGTATGTGTGTGTGTGTTTAGTTGTAAGTTGTATTTAATTTAAGAAATAATTTGCGCATTGCGATGTTAGTTATAAGTTGGGTTTAGCATTAAGGTGTATTAATTTTAAGAGGTGTTTAGCATTAAGGTGTATTAATTTTAAGAATAATGATGGTATTTGGTTGTGTTGAATTATTTGGTTTTTAATAATGATGTGTTGTTAGTTTTAAGTGTTGATATTAATAATTTATGTTGTTGTTTTGCCTTTCAGCTAGATGTTAGGGGGTAGATTAACTGTAAATTCAGAAGTTCAGTTGAACTTCACTTAGAAGGGGTGGGACATCCGCAAATTGCGGACTAGTTTTTTTGCATTTTGTTTAGGAATATGATGGGTGGGATTAGTTTGGGTGGGTGTTAGAGTTGCGTTTCTGCATTAGCTGTTCCAGTTTCCCTGAAATTAATGGTTACGCTTTGATGCGGACGGGACGTTACGCTTTGATGCGGACGGACCAGGGCCTCCCTGCTGTTCCAGTTTCCCTGAAATTAATGGTTACGCTTTGATGCGGACGGACGTTACGCTTTGATGCGGACGGCCCAGGGACCTCCCTTGCAGAACGTAACTAGTGGGTTGGGAGTGGGAACCGCTAGGCAAACAGGGTGGTGGGAACAGTATTACTGTTCCCATCACCTTGGATCATTATAAATCTTGAATGACCTTGACCCACTTTCGGAAGGGTCAATGACCCCCCCCCTCCCCCCTCCCCCCCCGAAAAAATGGAGTTGATTCCCCCCCCTCCCCCCCCTCCCCCTCCCCCCGAAAAATGGAGTCGATTCCCCCCCCCCTCCCCTTCCCCCACTCCTACCCCCACTCCTTCCCCCACTACGGGTGAATGACCGGTCATGACCTGAAAAATTAAAATGGCTATAACTTGATAACGGATTGACGGATTTGGACAAGCGATACATCATTGAAAAGGTCTATGTAAGACAAACATTTTGGTAAAAGAAGAATTTGGTTATCTTATTTTAGTCAAAAGTTATGCGAATTATTTTAAATAAATACCTTCTCTTTCCCCTTTTCCCCCACCTCCCAGGTCAATAATCAGTCTCGGCCAGCTGCTACCCCTCTCATTTGCATATTGTTATAAAAGACGCACCGACTGCGGCTAACATTTCATTCTGATTCCAGACGTTACGCTGCGAACTTGGAGCCACAACCATGTTATCTCTGCCAACTACAACTTCTACTTTAACTTCTACTTCGACTTCTATTTCTACTACGGCTGTTCCTGCACCTAAGAAAACTCTTCGCCTCAAAAACCTTCCTGATTGCTACAAGAATCGACTTGCATCTCAACCTTCAACTTCTGGAGCTATTCTTCCGCCAACTAACACTTCTAGACTTCGTAGTATTTTTTCACCGCCTTCGCCTTCAAAGGACTCCGCACCACCATCAACTACTATGCCGCCACCGCAGAAGCCAGTTCACCACCATCCTAATACCCCTTCCGTTGAAACCATTGTTCATCGTCTTAGCACACCCATTATCCCACTATCACCATTGCCTCCTACCCCACCACTTAGTACACCTGAAGATCATACCTATCACAAAACTGAATCCTCTCAACCTGCTACTAAATCATCTCCTAAATCAGCTCCTAAACCAGCTTCTAAACCAGCTCCTAAACTTACTCCTAAACCTACTCCTAAACCCGCTCCTTCAGAGCAATTTCAATTATTACAAGAACAGCGTCGTAGGGCATTTAGCCGTCCCACTACTTGCCCTGAAATGCTTACTAGGGGAATTAAGAAAGGATCACCTTGTGGGAGGAAATGTGTAAAAAACGAAAGTTTTTGCCGTGTACATGTCGTAAAACACATTTCTGAACTACAAGTGACAGAAACCCCCACTGTTGAATACCAATCCAAAATTATTGGTGTGAAAGGAAATAGGCTTAAGAGAGGTTGTGTCTATTTTTTTGAAAGTGTTATTGACAACGAACACATTTTGGCAACTTGTAACGGCGTAAGATATAATATTAAAGTGATTGAATCCTTGCGCAAAGAGAAATCCGTTTATGAGTTAGACTCTAAAGACTATCTCCTCAGACACAAACTGGATGGTATTACAAGGTGGGGGCGTAGCAAGTAAATTCACATAGCTTTTTCCAAATTATTGCTTAAAAAAATACTGGGGGAGAAACACAACGCGTTATAGCGTTGTGTTTCTCCCCCATTATTTTTTAACACTCTAAGTCTCGTGACCTACTAACCTACTTCCATCCAAGTAGTAAGAAAAGTACTTCCCCCACTCCTTTGGGTCGATGACTGGTCATGGTCAGCACCTACCCCTCATTTGCATACTATTATAAAAGCGGAGCGAGCGTTGGTCACCCCTTCATTTTTCTTCTACACGCCGCTCTTGTCGTTTCGTCTCTGCTGTTTACAATATTTCTTGCTTCAAAATGCCTCCTCATCTGAATGAAAATTTTAATTTTTCTGAAATTTCTGATGTTTTTGAACAATCTGAAGACACTTTAAGTAACGACAGTGAAAGTGAAGATGATGAGGACGATGATGATTATACTGTTGAACTTAGTGAAGAACGTAAAGTCATAGCAATTGATCCACAATTTCCATTTGATACAATAGAAAAGTTTATGGCTGAAGCTAATAAATGGTTGGACTCAGGATGTTATGTACGAATTGACTCTTTTATATTGTATGGTGATAGTCATTCTTTCCTTGTCACACCAAATGACAGAGACCGCATGTTGCAGTGGGCACAATCTATGATGGAGTGCTACGAACAAGGTGTGGACACTGGCGGCTATTTTCTTGCACAACTAGTGTAATAACAAATTACCCTTCCCCCACGTAGTGAAGAAGGAAAAGAAATATTAGGAATCTAATTATAATACTTCCTTCCACATATAAAGAAGAAGGGGAAAGGAGTGGGGATTATAAAGTGGTGGGGGAATGTGTATAAATGCAGGTTGTTTCAAGAGACTTTTATTATTATTGTGGCTTTAGCAGAAACAACATGGAGTTTAAATCTTCAGCAAAAATAAGGAATAATATAATAAAGAAAGAAATTCGCAAGAAAGAAAAGATTGAACTTATAAAATTACAACTTATAATACCTTCCATTGAAATTGGATGTAGCAAACTAAAGACTTTGGTGAAAACTAACGAATATTTGTTACAATTGCTAAAAACAATCGAAGAGTTGAAGAGAAAGAATGGACATTCTACATAGTAAAATTTGAACATTTTAATATAAATAAGTAAACTGAAAAAAGTAGATGTAGAATAGAGAGCGAGGAATAGATCACTTTGTGGTAATGGACTAACATGCCACTTAGTGCTCTATTCCTCGTTCTCGCGTTAAATTGGATTACCTTGACCTATTTGTTTGACTGTTAGAATTTGGTTAACACTGTTGAATTTCAGTTTTGAACTAATGTTTATTTTTATTCAACTGTTAGAGTTTTTTAACACTGTCGAATTTTAGTTTTGAACTAACTTTTAATTTATGCGAATTTTCAGTTCAACTCTAGTTAATTTATGCGCAAATTTAGTTCAACCAAGTGCCTATGCTCTAGCCATTTCCACTCCAACATTTGTTCTTTTAACCTCTGTCCCATAACATCTGTCCTAACAGATGTTAAAAGAAAGTTTGTTAAAGTTTGAATATAAAGAAGTATATACTAAAACTCCAATGGGAATAAAGAACACGAATGAACAATTAGTTTGTAGAAGGTTAATATTTTGTTGAAAATGTTTGATTTCCTAGGATAGTGAAGAGGATGAAATAGTGGTGGGGGAACCATTATAATAGGAGGAACGTGAGAGCCCACTTCATTTCTTGGTGAAATTTCGAAGAGTAAACATCTCAACATGTATCGTTGCGATAAATGTTCGGAATCGTTTCATGTTCGGAATCGTTTCACGATGAAATTCTATTAGACTGTCATAAAGAACTAATTCACAACAACCCAGAAGAAAAACAAGAACAACAAGAACAACAAGAAGAACAAGAACAACAAGAAGAACAAGAAGAACAAGAAGAACAATATGAAATAACAGCAACATCTTCAACTACTTTACCAAATCTACAAGTATTTGCATTACCTGGTAAAGTAGTAATGCATCATAAGATTCAAAATGAAAACTTGAAGCTAGAAGAATTTATTAGAGAAGCAAAACCAATTGTAAGTAAAACTTTAAAAGAAGAATTAAAAAGATTGAACTTTCTTAAATTTGGTTTACTACTAGAAGCTATGTTTATAAATGTACAAGAAGAATTATCACCAAGAGGATTCATAACAAAAAACCGAACCATTATGGAAAGTTCAAACATTTATTCAATAGTAGAGAACTGTATAGAAGAAATATTAACAAAAATTCAGGAACACGAAGGAAGAGGATCCGGATGGAGTCTTACAAGTATTGAAGTATTAGATATAAGAGTTCACAAACATGGATATGGACTAATGGGATCAAGTTACATTCCTCTGCCAAAAAGAATTGAAGATACAAAATCTTGTATTAATGTTAAAAATGAAGACAATGAATGTTTTCGTTATGCAATGACAACTAAATTTGTACCACATCATGTGAATAGACCTGACCAAGAATATGAAAATCAAAGATTTAGATACAATTTTCAAGGAATCACTTATCCTGTATCACTGAAAGATATATCAAAATTTGAGAAGAAAAATCCCGGTACGTCTATCAATGTTTTTGCATTAGATAGTTCAAACAAAGTGTATCCTTTACGTATTGCAAAAGAAGAGCTACCAGATCATACGGATTTACTACTACTAACGCGAGGAGATGTGTCTCACTATGTGTACATAAAGCAATTTGATCGTCTTGTTAACAAGCAACTTTCAAAAAATAGAAACAAAAAGATAATTTGCAAGAGATGTTTTAATTTTCAACGAGAAGGAAGAGAAGGAAGAGAATGGTTACAAGAGCACAAAAGACTATGTAACAATAATTATGAAGCAAAGATTAATTTACCTGCGGAAAACAGAGCATTCGTTAAATTTGAAAAGGTTCATCATCAATACCGTATCCCTATAGTTGTACATGCGGACTTTGAATCAACACTAATTCCTATAGAAGATGAAAATTGTGAAGCTAGAAAAAGTGTCAAATATCAAATGCACAAACCAAATAGTTTTTGTTTAATGGTTAAATCAACATTATCAGAAGAACATTTAAACAGATATGGATTAACTTCAGAACCTCTAGTATATCGTGGTAAAAATGTAGAAAAAATATTTCTTGATCACTTATATTCAATAGCAGGAAATACACAAAGATTATATACAAATATTGTACCAATGAAACCGATGGAGGAAGAAGAAGAAATTCAACATGAAAATGCAACTCTATGTTTCTTATGCAAAAATGATTTTACTATTGAGAATTATAAAGTTAAAGATCACGATCACCTCACAGGTTATTACAGGGGTGCTGCTTGTAATAAATGCAACTTGAGCTATCGTTTACCACTATTTATTCCTGTGGTTCTGCATAACCTCAGTGGGTACGATGCTCATTTTATAATACCTGAACTAGGAAGAGACGATGGTAAAATCGATGTGTTAGCTGAAACTTCAGAGAAGTTTATAAGTTTTTCCAAAGAAGTTGGAAACATAAAACTAAGATTCTTGGACTCCTACAGATTTATGCCGTCGAGTTTGTCCAAACTTTCAGAAAATTTAAGGAAACAAGATTTCATCGAAACAAAGAAGATTGTAAATAACGACAAACTGGATTTGGTACTTCGGAAAGGTGTGTTTCCATATGATTACATAGACAGTTTAGAAAGATTTAATGAAACATCACTTCCGGCTAAAGAAGAATTCAAAAGTAAACTTTATGACATGGACATATCTCAAGAGGACTATGATCATGCATGTAAAGTATGGAACGATTTAGGATTTAGAACATTGGGAGAATATTCAGATTTTTATGTTAAATTGGATGTAACTTTACTATGTGATATAATGGAAGAATTTAGAAATACATGTTTTGCGGCATATGGATTGGACCCTCTTCATTCGTACACTTCACCTGGATTAGCATGGCAAGCTATGTTGAAAGAAACAAATTGTAAAATACAACTTCTTACTGATATAGATATGGTTATGATGTTAGAGTCAGGAGTTCGAGGGGGATTGACGCAAAGCGTTACACGACATTTCAAGGCGAACAACAAGTATCTGCCCGATTATGATGTATCAAAACCAACAACATTCCTGGGTTATTTTGATGCAAATAACTTATACGGATGGGCAATGTCGAATCCCCTTCTATATGATAATTTTAAATGGATAGATCCAGAATCGATTGGAAACATAATGGATATACCGAAGCATGGTGAAACTGGTTACATTTTTGATGTTAATTTTGAATATCCTGAACATCTTCATGATCAACATTATGATTTACCACTTCTTCCGAAGACTGAAATTTCCCCTACTGGAAGATGGCCAAAATTATTGATGACTTTAACCGACAAGTCTCGATATGTTGGACACTACTGGATGATACAACAGGCTTTAGACTTAGGACTGAGAATTACAAAAATTAATCGAGTACTACAATTTTCTCAATCTTGTTGGTTAAAACCTTACATCGACAACAACACAAGAAGAAGAGCCGCCGCTACATCAAGTTTTCAAAAAGATTTTTTCAAATTAATGAACAACGCAATATTTGGCAAGACTTTGGAAAACAAAAGGAAACATAAGGATATCAAATTGGTAACTGATCCAGTAAAATTACAGAAATTAGTGCAACAACCAAACTTTGGTTCATCTGTAATTATTAATGAAAATCTAGTTGTTATTTTCATGAACAAGAAGTCAGTTGAAATGGATCGTCCTTTGTATCTTGGAATGTCAATCTTGGATATTTCAAAAACACATATGTATGAGTTTCATTATAAGAAGATGGTTAACTATTATGGAAGAGAGAACATTGGTATTGCATATATGGATACGGATGCACTCATTTACTGGATTAAAACAAATGACATGTATGAAGATCTACGCACCTTTATATATAAAGATGATTTCGACTTTTCCGATTATCCTAAGGATCATCCAAATTACGACTACGACAAAAACAAGAAAGTATTGGGAAAATTTAAAGATGAAACAAATGGTGTGCCGATGATGGAAATTGTAGCATTAATGTCCAAACTGTATTCATTTCAACTGTACATAAATGAAAGGAATGAACATCAAGTCACGAAAAAAGCCAAAGGAATAAAAACTTCTTTCCTGAAGAAGAATGTACAGTTTGAACATTATAAAAGATGTTTGTTTGAAAATGTTGAAACAACTGCAACGTTCAACACTATTAGAAGTTATAATCATCAACTTTTTAGTGTCAAACAAACAAAGTGGGCATTAAGCTACAAAGATGACAAGCGCCATATTTTAGAAGATAAAATTAATACTTTACCATTCGGCCACTACTCCCTGAACCCTATCGACCAGTAAACCTATTCTTCGTCCTCTACCTTCTTCCTTTTTCCTTTCCGTAAAGAAGAGGGGACATGGCAAGCCCAATGCCATGTTCCCTCTTTTTTACACTAATATGAAATGGCCTTGACCTATATTCAAACTATATAAATGAGAATTAACTATTCTATGGGTCAGTATTTTTACAAGCGGTGTACAAGAAACATCTGAAGATGGAAAGTGTGAAGGACAAGATTGTAAATGAACTACATAAACCAGCAAGAAGAAGATTTCCAAGAAGAAGTACAATCATTAAAGGAATGAATGATCTTTATCAAGCTGATCTCATTGAAATGATACCGCACAGTAAAATAAATAAAGGATTTAAATATATTTTAACAATTATAGACTGTTTTACTAAAATAGCTGATGTTTAGTATTTAATACATATTATTGTAAATAATTAAATATGTGTGCCTCAATAATTAATTTTAGCATTAATTTCTAAGCTCAATCTCAGAACTATATTTCTTGTAAAATAGTTGCAACTAATTTTGGATCAATAATCCACGCGAGTGAGAGAGAGAGAGATAGTTAAGCATTCCCAGACAACATCGGACCATGTGACGTCTTCGTTGCTATGACAACCATGAGTTTTTCGCAATCTGATTGGCTCCCCAAATACATCATGATCGGCAACGTTTCTTTCCCCCCAGCCTGGTAAAAGTTTCCTTCGAAGTCGGACCTGTGTGCCGTTTTATCCTCGCGTCATTGTGACGCTCTCTCTTTTAATTCCCCAGTCTAGTAACGTCTTTCGTATTTTACGGACCTGTGTGCCGTGCTTATCTCAGCGTCTTTTGCTCTGACGCTTTCTCTCTCGCCAATAAAGGCTAAAGGCCTTTGGCTTTCCCTCTAATTCATTTCTCAGTGTATTTAATTACTTGTCAGTGTTTTGTACATTAATTAATTCTCCCAAAAGTAGTATCAGTGCCTCCAGGATTCGTCTCGAGATCTTCAATGTGCGGGCATCCGTGGCTGTGAATGAACATTCGTTTTGCGTCTCCATCGCGTACGGTTCAAGATACTCTCTGAAAGACTCTCGTTGCGCTTCTCTGCAAGTGGACTGTTGTGCTCGTGGTGGCGATTCTCCCCCGCTCCAGTGGCGACCTGTCGTCTAGCCCGCTGGACACCCTGTGTACCGCTCAAAGTGGAGTATTTTCAAGGTACTGTTCCACATTTATTTTGTGTGATATTTTATATCAGTGACTATTTTTTACGATAAATCTCATGCCGCAAAATCCCTCTCAAACTCTCTACAACAGTAATTTTTTGTGCATTTTTAAATAAAATGCTCTGGTCCTTCGAGTAATTTGATTTAATTTACACAGACTATTTAGCTAAACTCATTTAACCCCACCCCAACATTTGGTCCTTCGAGCCGGATTGATCGGATTGAATTAATGGACATAGCTCTGTGGGATTACAGAAACTCTAATTTGCAAATTTTTGTAAAGTTCAATTACTGCAGATTCCGCCATTTTGGATAGCGTGGTGCAGGACACCCCTCAAAATAGACTCGTCCACGACACCCCTTGTAAATTGGCAAATAGACTCGCCCAGAATATATTCCTCCGCGGACAGACGGACAGACAGACGTCTAGATCATATCCGCTCTCTCTCTCCCCCCGCCACGCCACTCCTCTCTCTCTCGCTCAGGCATTTAAAGTAGCCGTAAAATATCTCCGCTCAGCTGACTGTGTGTACAAACATCTGACATTGTCAATTGAATTGTTGTTGACTCTTGGGGTTCTAACTCATTTTGTGGGTGAACTGAACACTGTTGTTTATTTGTGTTATAATCATTTTGTGGGTGAACCTAGTAGCCTGCCTCTAGATTATTTCTTTATTTTTGCATAACTATTAGCTAATTAATTAAGCTAATTTCATTCAATTGTTGAATATAAAAAGAATTCTTTGAGGTAATTAAGCCTAAGTTCTCTTGTTTTATTTCCTTGTGTGCAATAAATGCATATCAATACACATTAATGCCAAACATTATCTCATTAACAAACTTGGCATTAAATAGTAAACTCTGACAATCTGTCCTTTGACAATTGTTGAATATTTTTCTCTGCCTTTTTGGCGTATGTTACTGTTATTTAATACAGTTCATCATTTAAATAGGCCTAGTCTCACACTCTCACATTGAATTTATTTGCACTCTGTACTTGTGTAATTAAGGCTGAAAACTATTTTTAGGCTAATTTAAGTAGGCCTAACTTAACCATTGTAACAATTGGCGTTCAAGTGCCTATTAATAAATTCAATTTCTCTGATTGTTTATATTGCCTCACAATTTTCTTGTATATTGTTTTTTTTTTCTATTTTAAATCGGCTCTAGTGTACTGGATAAATCAAATTAAACCCAATGGCACCGAAAGTTAGTGACTTTAAAGCTGCGATCTACACGCGGTCCACAGCATTAACCAAAACTCGTTTCACGAAAATAAAGGAGATTCTCGCTGACTTTACTAAGGCCGACGTTTTGTCTCCCATTCAATTGAAACAATTGAACACTCTCACCAATGAGATTAGAAAAAAGAAGGCAGAATTTGATCTTAACTTACAAAGAGCACTCGCACTTACAGATGACGAAGAAATCTCAGACGAGACCTTGTCCCAGGATCAGGATGATATTGAGGCATTGTTCTCACATATTTCTGCCACTATTGAAATGTTGCTTCCGATTGAACCCCCTCCAACCCCATCTGCTGCCAGCGAAGCGAGTAGCGCCTCTCAACCAACTGTATCTCATGTACGATTACCAAAACTAGATTTACAAAAATTCTCTGGTGACCCTCTTACATGGACATCTTTTATCAATCTCTTTGATAGCACAATACACCGAAATGCTTCACTTTCTAGTGTCATGAAATTCCAGTATCTGCTGAGTGTACTAAATGGCGAACCACTAAACTTAATTAAAAGTTTAAACCTCACTGCAGCGAATTACTTGGTCGCCTATAACCTCTTGCGTGAACGTTATCACAACTCACGCCGTTTGCAGGCTTTACATCTTAATCAGTTATTGGACTTGCCCAACATAACCGCTTCCGCTCTCAAGGGAATGCGTCATTTTGTGAATCAATTCACTGAACACTCTCAGGCGCTCAATGCCCTAGATTGTAACGTCACTGATAACAATCCTCTTCTCTCGGCCGTTCTCTTGCGCAAAATGGATTCCGAGCTCCGTAAAAAACTTGAAAGTTTTCGGGCTAACTCTGCAGATGAGCAGACCGCACACACGTTACCGGACGTTAAAGAAATATTTAAATTTCTTAACACAGAATGCTCTCAGACCGAGGACGCTCAAATTCACAATGTCTCTCAAACTCATAAAAATTCTCCCTCTCAATCGCACAACAAGACTAATATGCCTAGAAGAGTGCATTTTCGCCCTAGTGACGTTGCCATGGTCACTACTCACTCTAACTCTCCTCAAGCAAAGGCTACCCCTCCTCCATGCTTTGCTTGCAATCAAGCCGGACACAAAGTGTACTCATGCACTGTGTTTCGTAGCAAAACTCCTCAAGAGCGATTTCGGCTCGTTAAAAAATCTACTCGTTGCATCTCATGCTTAGGCTCTCATGATCTCAAGGAATGCCAATCTAAGGCAACGTGTCTCACATGCAACAAGAGACATCATTCTCTATTGCATTTCCAACCTCTCCCGGGCAGCACTGCTAATCAGCCTGTCCGTAACAACTCCGCTGATGTATCCAATGAGCGATACGGATCTAATGATAATCAAAGCAACTCTCAAGTGTCTCTCGCTTCTCAAAGTTCATCACCCTCTCTCGCAGGTTGTCATACCGTACTATTGGGTACCCTGCTGGTACAACTCAAAACTCCTGAAGGCAAATCTCACGTATTCAGAGCTCTACTTGATTCAGGGAGTATGACGGATTTAATATCCGAACACGCCGCTCAACTCTTGGGAGCGCGCCGTACCAAATCTGAAACTCACATCTCTGGTCTCAGTCAAAGCACGGCCAAACCAAAAGGCCAAACTCATCTCACGATCAGCACTCTATCTGGTCTCATCATCGCTCCTCACCAGCCAATGTTAATATTGGACAAATTGACTGTTGATTTACCAAGAGTCCCTCTGGCTCCAGAAGTCTATCATAAGACTAAACGCTATGTTCTCGCTGATCCCTCTTTTCACTTGCCAGGACGTATTGACGTTATCATAGGCGGAAGTATATTTCCAAAAATACTCACAAACGAACAGTTCTCATTGGGTCAACATATGCCATATGTAGTTGGCACTCATTTTGGATATGTGGTAATGGGTAATGCTCCCACCGCATCCATTGCGTCCAATCACATTGCCACAGGTCTAAATGTCTCTCTGCATTCAGCAACCGACGCGGACCTACACTCATCGCTTCAACGGTTCTGGCTTCAAGAGGAAGTCCCTGTGTCCTCGAGAAAGACCGAAGAAGAAAAACAATGTGATGCTCACTTTGCTTCTACTCACTCTAGAGATGAAACCGGACGCTACACGGTTCGTCTTCCGTTTAAGGAACCCCCCTCTACTCTAGGATCGTCTCAGCCCATCGCTGAGCGTCGATTCCACTCTCTCGAGCGCAAATTCAATGCTCAACCCCACTTTTCTCAACTCTACCACGATTTCATCAGTGAATATCGCTCTCTTGATCACATGGCCCAAGTTCAAAATCTCGATTTGACTAAGCCACACTATTTCCTCCCGCATCATGGGGTACTGAAGGAAAATAGCTCTACCACAAAACTCCGAACTGTGTTCGATGCGAGTTGCAAGACCAGTACGGGCGTCTCTCTCAATGATGTCTTAATGACCGGGCGCAAACTCCAAATAAATATTTGTGACATACTACTTCACTTCAGGAGTCACAATATTGTTTTTTGCTGTGACATCCGTCAGATGTATCGCCAGATCCGAGTACATCCAGATGACCGGAAGTTTCAACTTATTTTGTGGCGTGACCATATGAATGAACCCCTCTCAACTTACCAACTGAACACGGTTACTTATGGCATGAACACTTCCCCTTATCTGGCAATCAGAACTCTTCACCAACTTGCGGATGACGACGGTGAGAACTTCCCCTCCGCTGCACACGTGCTGAGGACCCAGACCTACGTCGACGACATCATCTCCGGTGCGGACACAGAGGAATCGGCCTTAGAACTGCAGCAGCAACTCATCCGTCTACTACGTCAAGGAGGATTCGAACTCCGGAAGTGGGTCTCCAACTCTAGTCGCCTACTTCAGTTTCTGCCAAAAGAACATCGTGAATCTCCAGTGTTTCTGCAGGAATCTCAATCTCCACAGTTCTCTATTCTCGGTCTACATTGGTCACCTACCACAGATTGTTTCACATACTCTCTCAACATACCGCCCGATGAGCGCCCTACTAAACGCTCTGTTTTGAGCTTAATTGCCAAAATATATGACCCTTGTGGGTTCCTCTCTCCTTGCATAATGCAAGCAAAATGTTTTATGCAACTCCTCTGGACTACAGGCCTATCTTGGGATGAACCCTTGCCGCCCGATCTCGCCAGTAGATGGCAATCATTCATCACTGATGCGCACCACATAGCGCAAATTTCAATCCCTCGAGCTTTTCCTCTCTCGCACTCTTGCGCCATTGAGCTCCATGGCTTCTCTGATGCGTCAGAAAACGGGTATAGCGCAGTTTTGTATTTTCGCTGCCAACTCTCAACCGGTGACGTCATCATTCGCCCCATAATGGCAAAAACTCGCGTAGCCCCTCTGAAACGAGTGACTCTTCCTCGACTCGAACTTTGTGGAGCGCATCTGCTCGCAAAGCTAACAGCTCACTGTCAGTCCATATTTAAGGACACAACCTCTCCTCCCAACACTTTCTTATGGTGTGACTCAACAGTAGTCCTCACATGGCTACGAACCCCGCCTTATAGGCTCAAGACTTATGTCTCAAACAGAGTTTCCCAGACTCAAGAGCTCGTATCACTTGACTCGTGGCGTCATATAGCCGGAAGTGATAACCCTGCCGACTGCGCGTCACGTGGCATCCCTGCTTCCCAGCTCAGGGACCACCCTCTCTGGTGGACTGGACCACCTTGGCTCAGCCTCCCTCGACAAGAGTGGCCTTCTTGGCGTTTCGTCCCAGTGGACCTCTCTTCGTCTGATGAGCTCAAGAAGACACCGTTAGTCGTCTTAACTACTACACCACAGAAGGAATGGGACCTTCTGACTAAATTCTCGTCGTGGGATAAACTTCAGCGAATTTTCGCTCTCGTTCTGCGCTTCATACATAACTGTCGTAATTCTGATCACGTCAAAGGACATCTCTCCCCATCTGAGATTTCTACAGCTAAGCTCAAGATCTTCAGTCTCATCCAGAAATCTGCCTTTGCAGAGGATATCTCATCACTCCGCTCTGAGCGCATCTGTTCAACGAGACTCCAACGTCTGAAGCCGTTTCTTGACTCCCAGGGCATCCTTCGCGTTGGTGGTCGTCTCAGCCGCTCTTCTCTCTCACATGATACTCGTCATCCAGTGCTTCTACCCAAGAAACACCATGTTGTTAATCTCATCGTGGATCACTACCACCGTTCAAATCTCCATGCTGGACCTCAGCTAACACAAGCTCTAATATCACAGTCCATGTGGATACTCTGTGCTAGAAGCGTCATACGCTCAAGAATCTTCCGTTGTGTAACATGTTTTAAAAACAAACCACGCAATCAAGCCCCATTAATGGGCGATCTCCCCCCATCACGGGTGAACCCCGCTCGACCATTCCTATCCTCTGGCACAGACTTCTGTGGACCATTTACGGCCAAGGTGCTAAATCTCCGTGCCATACGACACATAAAAGTGTATATATGTGTGTTTGTTTGTATGGTCACAAAGGCTGTACACCTAGAAGTAGTGACAGACCTGACCTCAGACGCTTTTATAGCGGCACTCACTCGTTTCGTCTCTAGGCGAGGTCTTTGTGCTCAATTATTCTCCGATTGTGGCACAAATTATGTTGGTGCTGACAACGCCCTTCAAAAGACTCTAAAGGAAACATTGTTCTCAGCAGACTCGCAAAAGAAGCTATCTCACTTCTCGACCTCCCGTGGAATTGACTTCAAGTTTAATCCTCCTGCTGCTCCCCACCAAGGCGGATTATGGGAGAGCGCTGTAAAGAGCGCCAAACATCACTTACGTCGTGTCATGGGAGACACTGTTCTGACACTCTCAGAATTAATGACACTCTCAACTCAAATAGAGGCAATGCTGAATTCAAGGCCTCTTACGCCACTATCAAGCGACCCTGCTGATCTCTCCGCCCTCACCCCGGGGCACTTCCTCATTGGTGCACCTCTAACTTCGGTCCCGGAACCAGACCTCCTCAACGCTCCGGACAACCATCTAAGACATTGGCAATTAGTCCAGGTTTTACATCAACGTATTTGGAAACGTTGGCAGCTGGAATACCTGCACACGCTCCAGCAACGCACCAAGTGGACTCAACAGCGCCAGAATATCAAGGTTGGCGACCTTGTGTTAGTGCACCAGAACACTGCGCCTCTCTCGTGGCCTCTGGCTCGTGTTACCGCCGTACACCCAGGGACTGATGGTGTTGTGCGTGTGGTGGACCTACGCACTCTCAACGGACATCTCACTAGACCAGTGGTAAAGGTGTTCCCTCTGCCCATTGAATAAACTCTCTTTTGTTCCGTGCCCCAATCTCTATAAACTGTGTTGTGTGAATCTCTATTGTGTGTTTTGTTTCGTTGAAGCCTACAATGCTTCAAGGGGGCAAGAATGTTTAGTATTTAATACATATTATTGTAAATAATTAAATATGTGTGCCTCAATAATTAATTTTAGCATTAATTTCTAAGCTCAATCTCAGAACTATATTTCTTGTAAAATAGTTGCAACTAATTTTGGATCAATAATCCACGCGAGTGAGAGAGAGAGAGATAGTTAAGCATTCCCAGACAACATCGGACCATGTGACGTCTTCGTTGCTATGACAACCATGAGTTTTTCGCAATCTGATTGGCTCCCCAAATACATCATGATCGGCAACGTTTCTTTCCCCCCAGCCTGGTAAAAGTTTCCTTCGAAGTCGGACCTGTGTGCCGTTTTATCCTCGCGTCATTGTGACGCTCTCTCTTTTAATTCCCCAGTCTAGTAACGTCTTTCGTATTTTACGGACCTGTGTGCCGTGCTTATCTCAGCGTCTTTTGCTCTGACGCTTTCTCTCTCGCCAATAAAGGCTAAAGGCCTTTGGCTTTCCCTCTAATTCATTTCTCAGTGTATTTAATTACTTGTCAGTGTTTTGTACATTAATTAATTCTCCCAAAAGTAGTATCAGTGCCTCCAGGATTCGTCTCGAGATCTTCAATGTGCGGGCATCCGTGGCTGTGAATGAACATTCGTTTTGCGTCTCCATCGCGTACGGTTCAAGATACTCTCTGAAAGACTCTCGTTGCGCTTCTCTGCAAGTGGACTGTTGTGCTCGTGGTGGCGATTCTCCCCCGCTCCAGTGGCGACCTGTCGTCTAGCCCGCTGGACACCCTGTGTACCGCTCAAAGTGGAGTATTTTCAAGGTACTGTTCCACATTTATTTTGTGTGATATTTTATATCAGTGACTATTTTTTACGATAAATCTCATGCCGCAAAATCCCTCTCAAACTCTCTACAACAGTAATTTTTTGTGCATTTTTAAATAAAATGCTCTGGTCCTTCGAGTAATTTGATTTAATTTACACAGACTATTTAGCTAAACTCATTTAACCCCATCCCAAACAGCTGATGCTTTACCATTGAAGGATAAGACTGGTAAAAGTGTTACAAAAGCTATGGAAACCACAATACAAAGAAATAAATTTAAAATTAAACATTTACAGACCGATGATGGAAAAGAATATTTTAATAAAGACTTTGGAGCTTTGATGAAGAAATATCAAATAAATCATTATTCTACAAATTCTGAAGTTAAAGCTTCAATAATTGAAAGATTCAATAGAACATTAAAAGGTGCGATGTATAAACAATTTTCAAAACGAGGATCATACGTGTGGTATGACATATTACCACAACTTATAAAAGAGTATAACAACAAATATCATCGTACCATTGGAATGAAACCTATCCAGGTAAATAGTGCTAATGCCAAAATTGTATTACAACGCATTAAAAATAATACAACACCGAAATTGGAAAAATTGCAACCAAAGAAGTTCAAGGTCAACGATAAAGTTCGTATAAGCAAATACAAAGGTGTATTTAGTAAAAGATATCTACCAAATTGGACTAATGAAGTATTTACAATTTATAAAGTGCAACCAACTATACCTGAAACCTATTTATTAAAGGATAACAAGGGTGAATTACTTCAAGGTGGATTCTACGGACATGAATTGTTGAAATCAACAGTTAGTGATGTATATCTTGTCGAGAAGATTTTACAAAGGAAAAAGGATATGGTTAAAGTCCGGTGGTTAGGGTTTGATAAAAGTGAAGACTCTTGGATTCCTTCAAAAGACTTAGTATAGTTGTTTAATAGCTCATTGTGTGTTTAACCTTTATACAAGATGGAGATTGTACAACAAAAAGATCGATTTAATATCAATAACATTGATGAATTGACAGTTGACAATGATAAGTTAAATCATGGAAAACATGGTGAATTACTACCAAATACGATAAGATGTCTAATAACTGGTCCTTCAAATTGTGGAAAAACTAATGTTGTTTTTAACCTTATAACTAATCCTAAAGGATTGCGTTTTAACAATATATATATTTTTTCAAAATCATTGCAACAACCAAAATATCAATTATTGGATAAAGTACTTGCAAGTGTACCTGAAGTAAATTTTTACAAGTTTAATGCCAGTGAAACAATTATGCAACCAAATGAAGCAAAACCATTTTCTATTTTTATATTTGACGATGTTTCTTGTGAAAATAATGACACAATAAGGAATTATTTTGCTATGGGAAGACATCATAATATTGATAGCATTTACATTGGTCAAACATACAGTAAAATTCCAAAACAACTTATAAGAGACAATGCAAATATGTTGATCATCTTCAAGCAAGATGAAACAAATTTAAAGCATATATATAATGATCATGTAAATGCAGATATGCCATTTGAAAAATTTAAAGAGATGTGTGGCAAAGCATGGAATGAGAAATATAGCTTTCTCGTTATTATGAAGGAAGAAGATATTAAAAATGGTAGATATCGTATAGGGTTGGATAAATTTGTATTTATGCGTTGAACTACCGATGCTACATCTAGTTACATGTTGAACTTCACAGTGTAAACATGGTGAATCAAGAAAAACTATTGAAAGAAATAAAATCACTGAGTGATTCTATTAGGATGAAGAATCGTGCATTGAGGATGGGTTTAAGTGAAAGAGAAGAATTTTTAGAGACTACATTTAAACCTATTACGGAACCTTTAAAACAGATATCAGAAACTATTGGTAAACCTCGTTATGAAGGAGATGTTTTACTACCAGTTTCTAAACAAGAAGTACAAGCATTAAAAAAAGAAGAAGATGATGATTCATATACAAGTGCTAGTGAGCAAGAAGAAACAAAAGAAGAAGAAGAACCAATTGTTGAAAAGGAAGAAGAACAGCCAATACCTGAAGCTGAACAATCTATTCCAAATTTAACTCAATTGAGTAGCGATATATTACAACATGGACCTCTTGGAAGAAAATATATAATGAAAATGCTACATGATATGAAATCAAACCCGAATTTGAGTAGATCACACGTATACGGAGCAAGAATTGATGGGAATGAATTGAAGATTGGCGATTCAAAGCTTGAAATAACACAAGACGATTACATCATTATTGGTGAGCATAGATATAAAGGAACAAAAGGATTATATGAATTAATTTTTAAAAACATACCACTAAGATATTCATCCAAAGATTTAAGTGTTTTTAAGGAGATTCTCCAAAATACTAACGCTCATAAAAGAAACTATGTAAAGGATGCAATGATTAATCGTTCACGTGCAACAAAATATAACATCGTTATAAAAAAGTTGTTTCCTCCACGAAAATTGCCAACATTACGTACTGCACCAGCGGTGAGACAACCACTGAAAAGAAAATCTTTATCACTTATGGATTTATCACTTCTTGAACAACATGGTAAAAAGAGTAAAGGAGATACTTCAACATCTGGTAAAGGATTGATGAAAAATCTATACAATACGAATGTGATTTACTACAACGATATCAATAAATTGGTTGATAGAATGAGACTATTGCATGAAGCCATAGAAGCCGGTCATACAGGTTTGAATAATGAATGGGTGGCTCTAGTTGATGAACTTAGGAATCGCGGTATAGTCGTATAATTGTCCGTGGATATAAAAGAGGTGCAAGCATAAGACGTATCAGTTCTAACATGAGCGTCGACAAGTTCGGACGGTACTCCGCTTTAGGAGTGCAAGTTGGAGAAGACAGAAAAAGAAGTGGATTACCGCAAACACCTGAAGGTGACTATAGCATAAGTAATAAACGTTTAAAACTAGTTAAAGATCCAGAAGAAGATACTGATGGAGCAAATTTGAAGACAGTAAAAGAAGCTACTTCAACATCATTAAAATTACATAAGAATACTTACGATGTTAAATCACATAGATTAATTAATGTTGGTAAACCAACTGAAGGTTCTGATGCAATTACTAAAGAGTACTTATCATCTGAACTTTTAAATACTTTAAAATTGCAATGGGGTAATAACTTAAAAGATGGACAAACGTATAATGCTGGAAATTATAGAATAACCAACGTGGGAAATCCCAAAAATGATAAAGATTCAGTTAATAAAGAATATTTACATTCTATAATACCTGAAAAAACTGAACATGGATTTTCTTTTTATAAATTTATTATAAATGACATTGGATACCCAAAAGAAGACGGTGATGCTGTAAACCTAAAATACATCAAGGACAACTGTATTTTACAAGATGCTGATGGAATCGATTGTCATGGAAAAACATTGACAAATGTAAAGTTTGGTTCTCAACCAAAAGATGCTGTTACTATGGAGCAATTATCCAAAGAATTAAAAAAAGAAACATCAAATTTTGTAAAACATGAAGATGCCGTGTTAAAGCGGGGAGATAAATTTATACATGGAAATAAAAAGTTTGATTTAATGCAAGGAAATAATGATGAATGGGATGCAGGACATAAAACAATAACAAATGGAAGATTTGGTATAAAAGATTCAGATGTACCTCTTATGGTGCAAACATTAATTGCAAGTGGTGGTAGATTAGATACATACGATGGTCGTAATAGAAGAATAAAAAATATTTATCCTGGTTATGGAGATGATGATTGTGTTACATTGAGACAAACAATAACTTGGGATAAACACTTTGGGACCAAATATGATGCAAAGATGAAGAAAATAATTAATATTTTACCAGGTGAAGATTCAAATGATGCTGCTACTATTGGACAAGTCATAACAACATCAAAAAGTGATTTAACCGCTTACACGTGTAATGATAAACGTATTATGCAGTTACAAGATCCTCAACATCCGAAAGATGCTGTAACTTTAGATTGTTTAATAAGAATAGTGGGTAATTTACTTATTGATACCCACAATCATATAGCTAGTACAACGAATCATGTGGTGATTCAACCCGATGAACGAGAAGCTTCGATTAAAAATAGAATCATAAATCAGTATATAATTAATTTGAATAACTAAGTCTTTAAATATAAAAGATTTTGCACAAGTTATTCATTTATGTAAAGTATCTCGTGGAGTAAACACACCAGTTATATAAGACAACATAATGAAGACCGTATCGCTCAGTCATCGTCAAGACAGCGGCAAGAGAGGACGTGGTATAACATCAGCTGCATTATCCCTGCTCAGACGGATTCCAGTTGGTGCTGTTGTAAATCGAACGATAGACGCTTTACCATACGAATTACATCTGCCCGGAGGTTATCAATATTGTGGACCTGGAACTAAGTTGGCAAAACGTTTAGCAAGAGGAGATCCTGGAATTAATAAATTAGATCAAGCTTGCAAAGAACACGATATAGCATATTCAAAGTATAAAGATTCAACAAATAGATCAATAGCAGATAAAATTCTAGCGGAAAAAGCTTGGCAAAGAGTAAAATCAAGTGACGCAAATATTGCAGAAAAAGCAGCAGCTTTGGCAGTAACTACAGCCATGAAGACAAAAGCAAAGTTAGGTGGTGGAAGACGTCGCAGAGGAAGACCTGCAAAGAGAGGCGCTCCCAAAAGAGGTGGAAACATTAAAAAAGGACGTCGTAGAACTCATAAGGCAAGTGTAAAGAAGACTTCTGTTTGGCAAATGGTAAAAAACGGAGCAGGTTTATACCTAAGACCATACCGTGTGTACTAAATAAGAAGAATCAATTGATAATTCCAAATAAAGCCTTAACAAATCATCAGTTAAATGATTATGTAAAATGTTTGAAAATACCATTCTTTCGAGGAGTTTTTATGAAAGATGCATTACCAACTAAAATATGGAAAAATGAAACTGGAATAGTAAATTTGGATTCCACCTATGGTCCAGGCACTCATTGGGTATGCTATAAAAAACTCGGACAAACCATTTACTACTTTGACAGTTTTGGCAATCTACCACCGCCAAAAGAACTGCAACATTATTTTCGAAACTCCAAAAACATTTTTTACAATTACAAAAGAGAACAACCTAACAATACTGAAATATGTGGGCATTTATGTTTGGAGTTTCTAGCGAAGAGTGTCAGTCAGCTTTAAGATGTCATCGTATACAGTGTCACTGAGTGGAAATTCATCCACATTGAAAAGTACGCTGTTCCCAGCATTACGTCTATCCAAGGAAAAATTATGGGAAGCGGCATTACTTGATTTGACTACCTACAACTCAATTCCCAATGTTACGGAAGGAAAGAACAATTTACTACATTATTATGAAACTAAGGATGCTTCAGGAAAATACTCAGAATTGAAAATAATTACATTTCCTACTGGAGCATATGAAATTGATGATATAAACCAATTATTACAGAAACAACTTGGAGAAGACAATATCACCGTTAAAGGAAACAACAATACTTTAAAAGCAGAAATAACTTCCAAATATTATATTGATGTTGGCTTGGAAAACTCTATTGGCAGTTTACTTGGATTTACAGATACCAAAAAGAAAATCTTAACTCCTGGAACTACTCATTCAGGTGATTCAACTGTAACAATATTGAAAGTAAATAGTATCGATGTCACGTGCAACATTATACACGGATCGTATAGAGATGGAGTTAATCAACATATTTTACATACATTTTATCCAACAGTAGCTCCCGGTTTTAAAATTGTTGAGAAGCCACAAAACTTGATATACCTACCGTTAAACACCAGTTTCATTTCAGACATCGTACTGAACATATTGGATCAAGACGGTCATAGTGTTGACTTTAGAGGAGAAACAATTACTATACGGATACACATTAGAGCAGCAACATAAAAGTCAACATGGGATTATCATTTAAACCACAACAGAAGAGTCGGGAGCTCAGTAGCTCCTCGACATTGGAAGAGTTAACATCGGACAACATTCGTTTTCTACAGAAGATTGGATTGAAACTTAACAGCGATGGATATACTGGATATATCTCAAGGACCAACATTCGACGAAACACTATGGGAGAAGGAATATCACACGCACAACCCTTACACTTCATCAAAATTAAACAATAACGATGAAATAAGGATTCCCATTCAACAACAAGATATTTACACGTTACCATGTGAAAGTTACTTGTACATCGAAGGACGGGTATTAAAATTGGATGGAAAAACTGCTTCAACAGTTCCTTTTATAAATAACCCAATGGCATATCTTTTTGATGAAATAAGATATGAAATATCAGGGGTGATGGTTGATTCAACAAAAAAGGTTGGTTTAACAACGACATTGAAAGGATTAACATCATTAACACCGCATGAGAAGAATTCAATAGTCACCGCCGGATGGGTTGCCCCTGATAAAGACACTATAACACCGGATTCCAACGGTCACTTTGATTTTCATGTACCTTTACGATTGCTTTTGGGATTCGCTGAAGATTACAAACGAATAATAATAAATGTCAAACAAGAATTGGTATTACTCAGATCTTCAACTAACAAGGACTTGATACTTGCAGACCCTGCAACTACGGAAGATAAACTGGAATGGTAACTACAGTTGGATAAAGTTGTTTGGAGAGTACCTCATGTAAGATTGGCCGATGAACATAGAATCCTATTATTGAGAAAGTTAAAATCTGACCGTGATATTGTGATGTCATTCCGAAGTTGGGAATTTCATGAATACCCTACACTACCTCAGACAGAACGACAAACATGGACCGTCAAGACATCAACTTACTTGGAACGAGCAAGGTACATAATACTCGGTTTTCAAACTAAGCGAAAAGATGTTATCACTGCAAATGCTGGTCAATTTGATCACTGTAAAATAAAGAATTGTAAAGTTTTCCTAAACTCTCAATTCTTTCCCTATGACAATTTGAATGTCATGTTCAGCAAAAAACGTTTTTCCATTTTATACGATATGTATGCAAGATTTCAATCGTCATATTATGGAAAGACTAATACACCACTATTATCACCTGACCAGTATTATTCCAAGGCTCCAATAATTGTAATCGATTGTTCAAAACAAAATGAATCGGTAAAATCATCAAGTGTGGATATAAAAATTGAAATGGAATTTGAAGAACCAGTAGCGGATGGAACTTCGGCATACTGTCTAATTCTACATGATAAAATAGTTACTTACACACCGCTGACCGGAATTGTGAAGAATGTACTTTAAGAAGAATTGTACAACAACTGCAAATTTTTGAGGTTAGAATTATCTGCTTTAATTTTTGAGGTTAGAATTTCATTTGTGAAAGACAAGTTGAAAACAAACAATTATGTAATTGTATAAATTTCAAGGATTTTACGAAAAATATAAAAGCGAGAAAATAATTAGTAGAAACTTCATTCTATCTTCAACCGTCGTATGGGAAACATCATTCGCAAGATGAATTCTACTAACGGAGAAGAAAATACACCTCTAATGGATGATAATAGTTCAGATATAGAAAAACAAGTTGAACGAGAAATGGACGAGTTCCTAAAATTCAACAAACATAAGAAGAGAGAAGAAGAAAAAGCTGAAAAAGAAGTAAAAAGGAAGAAGGTTGAAGTTAACATTACAACCGATATTTTAACGGAAGTATTTCTTCGGATTATCTACCCAATTTCTTCATGCATGACAAAAAGTATATCAGTTGGAATTTTAAAATCAATGGATTATTCACCAATTGTTATTTTAAATCATGGAAACAAAATGGTTACTTTCAGTGAAACTACTTGGGAATCTCTCATGAAACATTTACATCTTTTGGAGTGCTATTTAAGTAACAACACATTTGGAAGAAGAATAAGATTAAGTTTATTGGAATCAAATATTGAAGTTGATATAGTAAAACATCGTGGAGGACAAATTGTTCGCTTCAGAGATTTAACTACACATAATGTTAAATTATATTTCACTAAAGAAGAATTTTATACTTTAAGTTGTACTACCGGTCCCGTCACCAGATATTTGAAACAACTAATATTTTCAAGTGCAATAATTAAAGACTATCTAATTGATACATTGGACAAAAAACCTTTTGTTCCAATTTTATACGGTCCCGTGGATACTTCAATCTTTAATAGAATACCTCAAGAAGTTGAAATGTGGAGACAATTAAACAACTATCACACCAATTTTAATATTGATGAAGTGGCACAAGAAGTGAAAGAAGAAGAACAATCCTGTCTGTTATAAACATCGGCTCATTTAATTTTTAAGTCAGTTGTTAGTAAGACTTCATCATGAATAAACGGGTTTCGTTTTCTAATGCGCCACATATAATGGAAGTTAAAAGAGGTATAATTGAATTTCAAGCTTTTCGAGGAAATGATGGTAATTTTATTATTAAAGAATTAGTAATCTTGGACATGAACACATCAGTAGTTTATCATTATTTGTTTAAACCTCCAGTACCATTTAATAGACTAACAACTAAAGCGAAAGTTACAAACAAATGGTTGAACAAACATTTTCATAACTTAAGATGGGATGAAGGTTTCATTAATTATAACATGATGCCGCACATTATGAATCATTATTGCAAAGAGTTTAAAATTATCTACACAAGGGGATTGGAAAAAGCAAATTGGATACAATCATTTACAAGCAACGAAGTGATTAATGCAATTATTGATAAAGATTTCCAATGCTACTTCAACGAACTTTGTATTTCATCAAAAAGTTTTAAACATCGAAGGTCACAGTGCGCTTTAAAGAATGCCTACCGTTTGAATAATTTCCTTCAACAAACTGGTGGGGGTAGTGTCAGTGGTGGGGGTAGTGTCGATTATAAAAGTGAGAGCGCTACCATGACACAGCATGAGTATTACTCAAACCTCCGAAGAGACAACATCTCCGACGGACATTCTTATTAACAAGAAGATTAACAACAACATCAATATGGCATCACAGAACTTACTTCAAAGTTTAGTTGATCAGTTCAACGCTCATTCTAAATCATCAATTCTACCTACGAAGAAATGTTCTGAACTAAAAGAAGAAAAACACTACATCATTCATACTATTAAGAAAATGGAAACTTCAGTAGGTGATGCTATAAATTGCACTTTGAGCGAGGCACCTTATACAATTGGTGATGAAGCAAAATTTCAGATCTTCTTACCAAAGCGCTTCATACAACTACTTCAAAATGAAGATCTTCGTATAATTCAACCCGGCGCACTCTATTTGGTATCACATGGACCCAGTGGAAACAACTCTACTGAACTTACAATTCATGTAACACCTACTACTGATTAATTTGTACATAACATTGTAAATATTTCTTTGTATTTGTTTTTTCAATAAATATGATATAAAACAAAAAAAAATAAAAATAAAAAAAGCAACATATTGTAATGTCTTTGTACATTACAATATGTTGCTTTTTTTAAAAATTCCACAGGATGACCTTGACCCAATTCTGTATAATTATAAAAGGGGAAATGTACTTGCAAAATTCATCAGTCTACTGCTACCTTTCATACCGTACACATCTCGCTCTTAATCCCTGAATATAAAACTGCAACATGTCCCTAAAGGTCAAGTGTGCATCTTACGATACTAACACCATAACAACTTTTGAACAACTCGAAGATTTAACCAACGAAATGCGAGTTTTACTTACCGGTGGTTATCACTTAACTGTTGATGTTAGTGCTACTAATACAAGGATGTTCACTAAAACAAAATATTGCGATGATGAAATATTTATTTCTACACAACCTACAACTTCTTCATCGCCAACTGGTCAACATAACATCAA
Organism: Neoaliturus tenellus; assembly: GCA_030545055.2. Taxonomy (NCBI): domain Eukaryota; kingdom Metazoa; phylum Arthropoda; class Insecta; order Hemiptera; family Cicadellidae; genus Neoaliturus; species Neoaliturus tenellus. Next base: position 268,760,996 of record CM061532.1, read on the forward strand.
GTTCCAAAAGTATTACCAATGTTGAATAACTTTTGACAGACAAAGCTACAACTAAAGAATCACATGATCAATGTGAGTTAATAAAAAGGATGTGATACTTGTATAAATAATCATTCGCTTCTTAGCTCTCACCACGACAAGACCTATTTAAGAAAATGTTGTACAGAATGATGATTCAACTTGATTGAAAAATCTATGGAAAAGATTACAACACTGTTGAACAAATGACTAAAGATATAGATGTATTAGCTAAAGAAGGATACCAAGCTAAATTAATTTTAAAATTTCCTGAAGTACATCCACTATCAATAGAAGAACTAGTTGCTATGGCTAAACTGAGAGAGATAAAAAGTCTGAAGAAAACAAAGAGAAACAAACTTCCTAAATTTTAATAATCCTTACACTTGTAAGGTATAATTTTTTTAAACTCCATTTGGATGACCTTGAAATTACCCCCACCACTTTTCACAGTACATAAAACTCGCTATTTAACACTATACACTCTTATTCTTTCACTGGACTCCGCAGCGTCAACATGGAAGAGCAAAAATACAAGTACAAACCTCGTTACTGTTGTGAACAACAATGTACAGATTTAGGGCCAATGATGGTGGATGGGTTAGCTTGTACTAAATGCGAATTCTTCGGATCTTGTTACTGCAAATGCAAAACAAAACAACTACCGCCACCGGAATTGCGAACTTTGAAACTTTACAAATCAAGATATTTTCATACATGTTGTCCTCAAAGATGTTTCAAATTTCACCCTCTCGATCTTGCTCATTGTCAACGCACCAATTCTCATCAAGATGATTTTTGTACACATATGATAAAAAGATGTAAATACAGGTCAGATTGGTATTCCGATCCTGTAGAACCATCAAATGTGTAATTTCAGTTTTACACTCTTTTTTAAAACTTCATTTGGATGACCTTGAGATTTCCCCCACCACTAGTTCTAATTTTTATATAATATTAAATCATTCCACTTCCAACACTCTAACTAACAACATGGAAAACAAATTTATCAAATTTGAACATATAATAACTGACAGGGAGGAGATGGAAGAATTGTTTCAAAACTTACTTTCTGTCATTGACGAATATCCTATAAGATGGTTCAGAATTGTAGTTCAATATTTAAATCCTGGTGAATTGTTTTCTTCATCAAGTGAAGAAGATGAAACAACTACTTCGGTTCAAATAATTGAATTAAAAGATGGAGAAGAAGAACTAAACGTTTTATTCAATCATAAGCTCAAAGTTCCCTATATAAAAGCCCCCTCCCTAGACAGCCCCCCTCCCTAGACGCCTGCTCAAGGTCACCATTATATAAGCCCCCTCCCTATGCGCCGATCCTCATTCCATCACCGACTCTCCAATAATGAACAACTCTTCATTGGCCCGAATGAATTCTAGTTTTGAAATAAACTCTAAAGAAGAGTTACAAGACACTTTTAATATTTTACAAGAACTTGTAGATAATTTTACAACCATCAAAATGAATTTGGAAATAACATACGATTGTCCTATTTGTGATAAGGTTGAAAGTTTGGACGAAGACAGTTTACTAAATCTAACTCCTGCACCATCTGACACTACTGATGGTAATAATGAAGAGCAACATCTTTCCCCCACCACTTCTTTGTAATTCATCCTTCCCCCCACCACTTCTTTATTTAACTAACATTTCTCCCTTTCACTTCTCATTCCGTCTTCGACTTCTGAACTATCAACATCACTTGTTTTAAAATTTCAAACACTAACACAATCATGATGGATATGATGGATGAAGTTCCCTTCATAACTAGAATGGAAGAGGATAAATTGAAATTGGAAATTAAACGATTGGAAATGGAACGGGAAAACCAATTCGAAATGTTACATTTGTTCAAGCTTTTCAAATACATCATCTGGGGACTCTGCGTTTACCTTCTCATCGTCGTTGGTGTTTGCATTTACAACTCTGAAGTTCATCACAAAAGTTCAACTTGTTTAAACTCTGCTGTTGCACATTAATTGTATGTTCACAAATAAAATTCAAAAGTTACTTCAACCTATCCCACTATCACCAACTAGTTCAACTTTCAACTATTTCTGGTGGTAGTTGGATAGGCTTTTTTAAAACTTACTCTGGATGACCTTGACATACTTTCCAAGCCCCAGTTATAACTGTTAAATTTCAGTTTTAAATTAACTCTTAATTCATGCCCAATTCTACTTCAAATTCAGGGCATATGCTCTCGCCATCTGCACCCCAGCATCTGACGCCATCTGCTCGAGCAGCTGCTCGGGCAGATGGCACGACTTCCGGCGCAGAAGTAACCAAAACACACTACTCATACAAGAATTTTTTGAAACAAATGTTTCTAGTATTGCCTATCAGAACAGTAACTGGCCCTGAGGTGTGTGTGTGGTTGTTAAATTTTATTTTTATTTTTTTTATGTGCTTGGTGTGCATAGACTATGAACTTGACTTGCCTTGATGGACTGCTCTTTGTTAATCAAGAGGATTTGTATCTAAATGTAATTTTTTCTCCTTAGTTTTAGTTGGTTTGATTAACATGGCCTATTGGCAATCGATTTAATGCCTGAATAAAGAATTTGAATATAAGTTCAAGATAGTTACAATTGCATTTCTTGTTTAAAATTTCTCTATTTTATATTAAGGCCAGATTAAATCCATTTTAAGACTTTTATTATACTATCAAAGGTCACAGAATTTCGTTTGTACCTGTAGTTTGAAAATACGCAAAAGAGAATATGCGAGACTTTAAAAGTTCATGAATGTGACTATTACATACATAATGTAAACTCACAACTGCTGGTGTAAGCGATATAGGCCTAAACTCCTACCAACAACTTTCCTTATTACCTTAGCTGGACGAACAACAAAGTAAAAACATTCAACATTCTTTCCACATTTCAAAATTAGCTTATATGCTTTATAATAGTGATACTTCTTTGTTATTTTACAATATACCAGAATTTACAACAGATAACATACTCGTAATATTCCTTTACATTAATTTAATTAAGCGTTGTAGAGAATATTATTCTTTCACAATATCATCGTTGGCATTGAAAATTATCTATTTCGGGGTCATATTAATTTAAAGTTTCAATCAGATTTCTCTTTCATTCGTTCAAAAACTGTCTTTGATATGAGATTGTTTTCTATTATTACATTTTTCTTCTTATATTATAGCACACATTTAAAAGTAGTTAATTTAAACACCACGTCTTTAACGATATTTTAGGATTCTAAAACACTGAACCAGATCAGTTTACGGATTGTTTTAGAGCTAACGTCACTATCGGTGTCCTTCAAATTGCTAAATAGGTACTCAACCAACTGCCTAATCTAATTGTGTCTTAAGCCTCCCATGTCAAAGTAGGAGACGTTTCTTAGCGAGTTGCTCTGTAACATTACATCCTTTGATTAATTTAATGTAGCTGATAGTACAATGTATTGAATGTGTATCATATTCACCAATAACTATATAGCTGTGACTTATTATGAAAAGAAGCAGATAAGGTAGATAAGGAATTAAATTTTTATCGACGTTATTAGGTCGAATTTTTTGTACTCTAACTCATAGCTCGTTCGCTGCCGTAGATATTGTAAAACAGTAAATTTTGTTCTCCCCACAAAAGTAGTGCATTCTTTGGAAATTTTACTTTATCTCTATAATATAACACACCGATTGAAAATAAAAATCCAAGTTATTGAACCTGATTACGTGGGAGTAACATATTAAATCTTTAAGCCAGTATGAAAAGAGCCAGTGCAATCTTAAAGGATTGCATGTATAGGTCAATCTTGGTTCTTTTATTTTTGTTATAGTATATCTGACACCAATGCTTATGATGTTCATGTAAAAAGATCATTCAATGTCAAACGCTCCTTATCATCTTTACTAAGCGTACGGTGTCTGTGATTAATTTTCGCTGATATTATGTTTTTATGTAGTTTTACTTTTAAAATGAGTGAACTGAAATGAGATATCGGAACTATTATTGGATTGATTTAACCTGAACTGACCTAACCAAACCACATTTGTCACTCTCTACTATCTTTTCCGGTGTTGTAGTCTTCTCTAACTCTCTGGTAAAAAACTCGTTCAACCTAAATACCTGACAAAGGTGATCTGTACAAAGGTCATTACTTAATTGGAAGGTGTCATAATCCATTATTCACTTAAAATTTGGCCTTAATATGTGTTTTTTATACTCTAACCTTCAGCTACTAAATATTCATTATGAGTAATTTCAATTAGAAAACATATTTAATGCAATTGGTTGTGTGTTTGAATATTATTGAAAGTTATTGTGCTCACTTTACCAGAAATTTAGTTATTGTGTTGGAAAAACTTTGAAATGGTTATTTTTTCAAACAGGCGAATTGTGTAAACAAGCCATTGTTGAATGACTAGTTGAGTAGAGGATAGTTTTTTTACTAGTTTTGGATGATTGTGGTTAATACAGAAATAATGGTTGTCTTGTTATTTTTTTTGGATTAACCAAAATAAGTTGACGTCATCACAAAATTCAATAAATAACAACCGTTGAAGTTATCTTTGTCGTCGGAGTAATGGGGATTAATTATATTCTAATTTGATGTCTAGAGCAAGTTTAGTCACAATTGTTATCTCTCAGCATAAATTACTGTTGCACAAAACTGCATATAATTACAATAATAGCATCGTCGGAAGTGACTTTTAATGGTGTCGTTAGAGGAGAGATAACATCCACTCGAGTGCTCCAGAGTTCTTCATCCAGGTTAAAAATTATCTTAAATTAATATTTACTTTAAATACAGATTTGTTGGAATTATTTTTACCAAAATGGATCTCATACGGATAAAATAAAGTCTCAAACAATTTCCATTTGTTTTATTTCCATGCATGAGAAGTGTTTTACTCGAATATAGGTATATAACATTTTGATCTACTAGTAATTTAAGTAAAATAATAACGTACATATAAGGGATAACAATGGGAAAGGTAAGTTGGCGAGAGCCAAATTAATTAATACAAAAATACTTGGGTTTAAAGAAGAATTGCCAAAAATTCATGGAGACAAACCTTTAAAACACACTCCATTGTGAGCTTAAAGAGAATCTTTGGAGACAAAATAGGCCTACATTTACTGGAAATAACAAAAAGGCGTATTCAGTAAGGAAATTTCATTCCAGTAAATGACACTAATGCAGTGTGAGAGAAAAGATTTGTCCGTTGAAGGTCAAAACTGAGAGCCGATGCAGGGCAGAAAATAAACCTCATTAACTAAAATACAATCAAAAGATATAGATACAAGTTTATAAAGTTTTAATTCGAAGTTATTGTAAAGTAAAAGGGGAATTTTAGTTTACATAAATAATATTGCATTATGGCTCCGGTCTACCCCTGGCCCGCTACCCAAATGCAAGGGTCTTTTAGAATCCTGCTATCTCCTGTTACATTCTTCGTAGAGCTATGAATAAAGTGTCATGTTAAAGAAGAAAGACGGTACTAATTTTTCTCTGCTCCACTTTTCCAATTATTTCAAAACTAATAGAAAGCTCCAGTTAAAAATCTAAAAATACAGATGAGTTTAGACAGTTATAACCGAAATTAGATATTTTATTTACAAATTCTAAAAACACATCAGACGAGATCAGTCTGCTTAGAGATTAGTCTAAAAGTAGAATACGTTTAGAAAAAAAATTAAGAGTCTCTCTGTATCATAATCGGTTAATTTTAAAACACGATTCTTGTAAACTTCTGCAGCTTTATAACTCGCCACTAAAGCAAACAGATGATTTTGCCAGTTATAACTGAAATCAAAAATTTTACTAAAAATTATAAAAACACAGAAGACGAGATCCGTTTCTCTACTTTTAGAAAAAGATAAGAGTAAATCTCCATCTTAATTAGTTAATTTAAAAACACGATTCTCCTAAACCTCTGCATATAAAACTCGCCTAGCGCTTTTGCAACTTTTGCGCTTCTGCCTAGCGAAGGCCGCAAGGCGGCAACCGGTTATGTCGTGTCAGGTAGAGCGGAGCGTTCAGAACAATACGCAAGAGACAAAGTATAACAGTAAAAAACAATAGAATAAACTATCCTACTTGAGATAAGACTAAGGAGCCAATCGTGGTGCAGTTTACGTTACGCAACGTATACATGAGATATGTAACTTCGAAAGCGTAACATCAGAGAATTTTAGGCAATAAAATTACTGGACAACATAAATTAGTAGTTTTATTTTGTAATGTCAGTATTGTAACACTCAACTGAGGCAAACAGGTTTCAATTATATAATTTACTTGAAAAATGCCATTTCAGTTCACCAGTTCATTATATAATTCATAACGAACGTTTCTATTACTACCATTATATATAATGTAAATATAAACAAATCACTATTCATTTTATGATTGTTGAGAAAATCTATTTCAAGGGTTGAATACTTAGGCAAAATATAAAATTGCCGATTTGCAATTTTTATGCGAGTAATATAAAGTTAACTAATCACTTTGTAATAAAATTTGTAATCGCTTTGAAATATTAAATATTTTCAAGAATGGGAAATGTTGAATCAATGGATGTTTTGTTCAGAAAATCTTAAATATTCTACCTCAAATTTCCACGAGTGTTTTTAACGTTAAATGGAAAAATCTATCGACATCGACGCTCAGTTTATGTACCGCATCGAATTTGTATGTTTGTTTACTCTTTGACCTTTTATAAACCGCCAGTTCAGTTCCACTTATAATTTAATTTGAGAACTAACTTCTATGCTAAGTAAAACTTTGGTATTTATAATATGTAGTTGCAGTGCTACCATTTATTGTCTTCCTTGACCCAAATCCTTTGTGACATACTTCACTTGTTAGGAATACATTATAAAGTTGGCTAAAATAGGAAGAACCTCGCTTGAATAATTTAAAATTATTCTGCGTTCACTATTGTAGACAAAACTAAGTCCCCTCTTGAATAAGCATAATGTAAGTAGGCCTACTGTAGTTAAATTTCAAGGGTGAACTTATTTCGTTTGCTATTGCAACTTTTACCTTTTAACCAGATTTTAAGGTTCCAGCCTGAGGCATAAAAGGTTCATTTGACAGAGTAAATGCCGTGAAGTTTTTTCTATGATTAACTGTTGTAGTACATGGCCAATTACTTGGAAATTATTTATAAAATGAAATGTTTTACTGAAAATTGAGATGATCTGCGGATTTTACTCAGCTGTTGTAGTACATGGCCAATTACTTGGAAATTATTTATAAAATTAAATGTTTTACTGAAAATTGAGATGATCTGCGGATTTTACTCAGAATCCATGTTACATTTACAGTGCTGTGAAATGTTCAAAATGAATATACGTTTAATTTTTATAATTTTTTACCTAATGTTGGGCTTTAGTAATGTTGGGGGAAAATATAGGGAGAAAACTGGCAATGGTTGGTGACCAAAAAGATAATTTAAAAAGAGCTTTATGAACCATTAACATTAATTACTTGAAGACAGTACTAAAAAAATTATTTTAACTGACTCTACTTGTTGACAAATAAATAAGATTTAAAAAAATGCCATATGTAAGGATCTTCACACAGCTCTATCACAGCTCCTGAACATATTCAAGGGTAATTCAGGAATAATAACATAAACTATTCAACAAACAATTATTATATCATTATATATATAATTTAAGTAAGTGCACATTTATATATTTTTTTGTTTTGCTTATGCTTATTTACATTTAAACTATAGTTGAAGACTTTTGTTAAAAAATTGTATCAATACATAATATTATAATATTATTAGTGATAAAGATAAAGTTGTACTCATTTGATATATCGATAGTTTTTATCGATAATTTTCATTCGATTGCCCCAGCAGTCGTATACGGAATTGGACTTACAGATGTGATGAGTAATGGTTCAAACATATTTGCGAATAACGTATTTTGAAACAAAACTTTCACACGACGTTAAACCAGTCTGATTTATTCTGTTTTTAAATTATCTCTTTTTTCTAAATATAAATAAAAAATATAGTTGTTATCTTGCAAGACTCCAAATAAACGTTTATGTTGTCAGAAGTAGGTTAGCTGACGTTTCTTTCTCTGCTCCGAATATAAAACTGTTGCTGATTTCACTGGAATAAACAGCCGTTATCAGTTTTTTAAATTTTGAATTGCATTTATTTCTGTTGACTAAGCAAGCTCAGTAAAATATAAGAAAATATAGATTACTAGATCTTATGAATTGCTTCGCTCGAGTTGATGTTCTTATTTAAAACTGCCTATCAATGAGCTTAGTTCGCTCCAAACTCATAATATAAGCTTGTTCGCTTCGCTCACTCACCAACTAACTTCATCTAGGCATGGTAAAATATCAGCAAAAAAGCATCTTTTTTAGTAGATTAAGTAAAATTCTATCCTATTAAACCTGTAAATAACAACAGAATGGGAATAAAAATAATAATAACATGGGCAACATCTGACTTTATATCTGCGTTAAAAAGCCTATAGCAAACAGTTACATTTACTTGGTTGTTGCAAAATGTTTGGTCTAATACACCCTGTTTTTGTCTAAGCTGTTTAGTGCTTTGGGCCCCCGGTTTTTAAATGTAATATTAACAATATATGAAAACAATGGTTAATTAGTGAAGGGTTTAAGGTAAATTTGTTAATTTTTGTTTAACCGCTCCATTTCCAGCCGAATATCATGTGTATATGTTGGAGTCGTGATACACGACACTATCTGTGACGTAATTAATCAGCTTCATGTCTGTGTAGCACAAACTGCAACAGGACACCTTAACATAGTGGGCGTCACTACAGCGCAGTTGGATTAGGCAATTGGTTTTGAACAATCAAAGAAAGTAAATGTAGGTCATCAGATTGAAGTCAACATTGTTGACACTAACTCTTTGCAAATAAATAGTCTTAAATTATATTATAAATTTAAAAAATTTTATTTGGACGAGAATAAAAAAAATCACAATGACAAGTATGTTGCAATGAAATGAAAATTGGAACTAAGATTAATACCAATTAATACTTACAAATAATTTTTAATCTGATGCAATGACATTTACATTGATAACTTTCTTTTGAGCGATCTAAAGATTGTTTGAGGTAAAAGGAAGGAATTTACAACGTTTTCATACTCATGGAGAAGGATACATTTTATATTCTAATTTTATAGAATTTTATTTTAGTAAATATTAATTAAAACATATAAATATTTAAGAGTTATATCAAAAAAATTCATTTTTCTAAAAGGAATTATATATTAACATATTGCACTGTCAATTCCCTTTTTGTTTGAAATTTAGTAAATGTCAGACGTTTTCATTCAATTGAATAGAGTGGATGAAAGCAATGAGATCGGTATCTGTGTCTTCATACTACATGATCTAAAATTATCTAAAGTCCCTAAAATTAACAGGAAATAATTTATACCTACAATTAAATATGAATAAAGTAATAACTTTTCAAAATTATATAATGATTACTGGTGATATTTAAAAACGTAAGTACACGTTACTAAGTTAATAACTTAGATTCTATTACAAGTTATTACCGTTTTTGTATATTACGTTCCAAAAGCTGAATAATTGTTTAAAAAAGAATGCATGTGGCCTCAACACAAAACCCAAACAGGTATTTAATAGTATTAATAAGAAATCAGCATTTTATTCAATAGTTATAGGACACAAAATCATTTTCCTAATTAAAATGGTCCTATTGAAACCAATTAATTACTTCAGCCTGGAGTAATTTGATTGTATTTATTCAATTATTGAGTTAAAATCCATTCAACAGTGATTTGATGATTTATAAAACAGTTTCAATTGAGAGTTATTCAATTTATCTCAAACACGTACATAATAAAGTTTATTTTTTTGAAAAGGATTTGTTGGTTATTTTATTAAAAATCCTTTTTTAGTACATTCAACTTAATTTATGATTTCAATATTCCGTATAATAAAGTATTAATATTATAAATAATGTGTGACAATTTTCGATAGTACATGTTATATATTAATGCGATAACCATTTTTATCAAGTACAGTTACAGTAATTACCAATGACTATATTACTATTAACATCTTAAAGATATTATCAAAAAATTCAAACATGTTAACTTAGTGAGGTCACACCAGAGCGGTCCGGCGCCGTGCCGTGCCGGACAAAAATGTGTTGATTTCTCTTTAGCTAAGAAATTTGTGAATTTTTAATTCCTACTGATAAATGTGAATATCCGTTTGTTTGTTACGCTTTTAAGTTGTTTTTGTTACGAAATCCTAACGGCGTGTGAGCCTGACGGCGAATGAGCGTAGCGAACGAGTTATACCTGACGGTGAGTAACGGACCGCCTCCGGAAAGCTAGTTATTATAAATCATAATTTCCTCCAACGTTCTTGTTCCCTTTAAATCATTACGATATATATTTTTGAGATGTCGGTTTGCCAATTCAAATTATTATTTGTTATAGGACTATCAATTATTATTTTATTTTTTAAATTAACAAAAATAAAACATTAAAACTCCTTCTTTAAGTTCGTGTTTAACAACCATTCTTAATGGTTTCCTACCACCACTGATATTTATTAAACAAATTACGCTCAATCATTGTCTAAGAGGGAAATTGCGTGGAAAATAAGTACAGAGTGAATAAAACAAAGTTTTTATGGATCTAAAGAGTTTGTCGCTTGTCTTGGTAACTTCTAAACAAAAACTTTAATTGATGAATGGCAAGCGGCAGGTTTATGTAGTACCCTAATTTCTTTATCATTTTACTTATTTATAATCAAGGTCGAAACCAATAAAGTTTTATCGGAATAATTAGGGATATGCAAATATTAAATAAATGATATTTAAACGTTATAGCCATCAAGTTCTGGCTCTGTGTTTTTTTTTAAAGACACCCTAATATAAGTGCAACATAGTAATTTAAAAGTTGTCTATATGAGTAGGGCACTAAAAATTATTATACATTTAAAAAAAATCATGCTGACAAAAAAAAAAGAAAAGTTATTACAGTTTATTTAGTTTATTTCAGTAATGTAGCCTATTCTTTATGTTACATTACTCTTTTTATAGCTATTTAAAACTAATAAAAAAATAATTTGATAACATACATTTGCTTAAAAGTAATACATTTGTTTCATAAAGTAATTTGTTTTCTATATCTTCATTGATAACTCTGATAAAAAAAACATAATTTCATCTCAGTTTATAACTTACTTCTATTTAAGACTTTATTACAATAATTCACCCCGTTATATATGAAAGATGAAAATAAATGCGCCAGATGTATTTCAATCGACTTCTTTAATTGTAGCAATGCATTTCTCCTATAAATGGACAGTTCACTTCAGAGAATCCACTTAACCCTAATGATCCAATTTTAGACATTATTAAATTTCTTTAAATCTTCATAGTTCCAGTATAACGAGATGGACCGGTTTATTTTGCGGTTTTTAAGATGTTGTTAATTGAATTAAAAATGTCAAGTTCAATAAGTTCCTTTGAACGTATTCCTTAAGGCAAAATTAGAGTAGGAATTTAAAATTTTATGCATTATATCATTGTGATCAACTTAAAATTCAGTACATTAATTAATTAATATTTTTTTATTGTTTTATGTAATTAAGATAATTTTGTTATTTTATAATGTTGATAGTTTATCATGTTTATTTTAATTGTTCATTTTTTAAGGCTGAACAAAGTAGTTATTTTATGTGGAACAAAGCCTAATCAGAAAAAATGCAAACCTTACTTTTGCAAAACTAATGCTTTTTGTGGTTTTTAAATTTATATTTTAGGGTTTTACTTAGCAATAAAATAAACTCAAATAAACACAAAGGATGTGCTTTATGTATAAAATTTGGGATTATTTAACACAAACTTATTTTTATAAACTATTAAAAATTTGTGAAAGATGATAGAATATTTTTGTGTTAACTAACTGCAGCACATCCTATGTTTAGCAGTGATACTCCACAAAAAATAAACTTTCAAATAGATAAAATGCATTTTTATCTTGGATTTTTGTTAGAAAGTTAATTTCACCAGCTTTAAAAGATTCTTTTAACAATTTATAAAAAGGCCGGGAAGAATCTTCGAAAACAATTTAAAAGAACTTCTTGAGCTCACCTTTAACGAAGTTTCTGAAGTTGTTAATACCTTACCAGACTTTAAAATTATTAAAAAATGAGTGGTACGTTCAGTTGCTAATAATATCTATAATATTTGGGAAAAAAGTTCATATACATTTTTTTATATTGATTTATACCGTATGAATTATATATAAAATTTGATTAAATAATAAAGACCCTAGTTATATGATTTTAGTATTTTTAGATTACTTAAATCTCATACGTAACGCCGCAAAATGAAAATATGAATGAATGAAAATAACACCTAAACTAATTTAACTACAAACAACCGATTGTTTATAGTTATAAAGCTTTTTCATTAGGTGAAATATTAACGGAATGTATTTAGTATAATTTTCTATGTGTCAATAATTGACAATTATTGTCTAAGCGTAATATGTAATCTTAACCTTATGTAATGAAAAGGTTCTAACCCTAGTCTTTTTATAGTCTAACGTCGAATAATAATTCGACGTTAGACTACAAAAATTAAACTTTAACTTTTAACTTAACTTTAACTTAAATTTAACTTTTAAACAATATTATGATACATAATAATGTATCATAATATTATTTAAAAGTTGTATATTATATGTTTATAAAAATTTAATTTTTAGTTTGTAACATGTATTATTATATTACTGTAACATATATTGAGTATTAAATTATTTCTTTAAAATTACAAGCACAAAAAAACTATTTAAATAACTAAAAAAAACTATAAAAATAAAAATTTAAAAATGTAGCGTTGATTAAACAAATATTATTATACATTTTTTTTTGTAAAAGATTTGACACAATAAATATTTGTAACAGTTAATTAAAACAAAGAAAACTGACAGAGACGGCGTAAGGTTTTGTTCGGAGATGTTTTTAGGATTAAGATATAATAATTTTACAACCAGAGAGGCCCCTCATAACTCTGACGGTCCTTCTTTTGTTGTCTCACCTTTTATTTTTCCATGACGTAAGGGTTATGAAACTCCAAATAAAACTCTAGCTAAAATAATCTATTTAAAAAATCAAGTTCAGTGTTTCGAAGCTCTAACCAAATTCCTCCACAGTTTCAAACTAATATTTATCGTTCTATAAGTAGCCTATCAGATTGAAAAAAAAACATCTCAGCATTATGTAGATATTGATATAACTGAACTTAAATATTAATAGCTTACCCTTTAGCTTTTGTCTAAGATAAGGAGCAGGGTACAATTATACATAATTTTGGGGATAGGAGGTGTTATGCTGTTTACGCACGCTAATAATCTCACTGTTCTCTCAAGAGTGTTGGACTCGCAAGAGCTCATTGTCCCACGGACTACCGACTATCCTCCCCCCTCGGCACCGAAAACTAACACCCCTATCAGCACATTACTTCGATTTAGGCCTTTGAAACTATGCTACTAGGACAACCTTCCGTAGAGAAAAGCTAAGGTTTAAGGCCGATCAAGATTCTAATTTTTCGCCCGAAGAATGGATTGGAAAAAAATGTCTGACACAGTTCCAGTTTCCCTCTCCTTGGAGCGGAATGTTTCATGGATTGACGGCCGCACCAACAGTTGAAGGCGAGACTAGGAGGTCCAACTATGCAACTGCCATCTTGCGGAAAGTGTGCTCGTCTGTGTCTGCGGTGCCGAGGCTGTAAAGAAGTCCCAGCTGGCAACTATACCCATGTGCAGATAGACTCAAAAGTACCCGTGACCCGAGAGGAACTGGATTACATAGTAATCGACCCTGCTTGCTGCCGTTCCGCCCATGGTCGGGGGGACGGTATGAGCTCCAACGTCTCTTTGACGATAGGCTTCCCACCCCCTCTTTCATCCGCTCTTCGTAGACATTTGTGTCCCTGTAAACTTCAAGCCTCCTGCTATTACTTTGATACTTTATTTGAAACACCAACGCACTCTGTGGTGTGTATTTCAAGGGGCGAGTGTGGTGATTGAGATGGATCAAATGAGGTGTAGCTTTGTTATTGACAAATACAAGTTGTGTCATTTGCCAGGATCATTAATTAACCCAAAGATGAAAGGCAGCTGGGTCTAGTATCGAACCATCAAAAGGCACTAATTTTTTTCAGGATCGAATCGTAAACCTTCGGATTCAAAGGTGATCTCTATTACCACTCAGCTACCCAGATGTTTGCCTGTCTCTCCTTCGCGAGAAGGTAGACGGGTATGACTCTAGCGATCCCTATTGCGGCAGGCTTGGAAACCGTGCGGTAGACAGAAGTGATCCGCAAGACTCCTCGACACTGGACTCGGGTAAGCCGGTCTCCGTAGACTCGCTTGTGAGCCCAAACCTCCGCTCCACAAAACAAGACTGACTGGCCGTGTCCAGTGACATAAGTAAGTGACAACTGTAAGTGACATAAGTAAGTGTCAGATTTAAATTCATCTTAGTATATTAGTTTGATAATTAAAATTACATATAAATTGCTTACATTTTTAGCTTTTGTCTCATTAAAAATGCAAAAGGAACAATATTAGTGTCTATTAGAATATTAATTTCGGTTGACAAATATTTCTATAAATATAACTATAAAAATAACTTGCGAATGGCACTGTCATCCAAAGTGTAGACGGGTCGCAAGAAGTGTTTTTATTAAGTGGCACTGAATTCAAAGGGAAGACATATTTTCTGATTCGCATTTTTATATGAGATGTCATGAAGTTAAATTTAGTTACACCGTTATACAAGAAAATTGAATCCTCCAATTTTACGATCTCTACGAAACAAAACAAATTAATTTTTTTTTCCTTGTCCTATATGTTAAAACCATAGAATAACATATCAGTATATCTTTATTTGACATTTCACGCATAATTATAATGCGTTGATGATTACTTATGTTTATGAACCATTTTTTTCAAACATCATACTATAAGCGAACTTAGTACTATTCAAGCTTTTAATATTAAACTGGAAAATTAATTTAGCTGGAATGTCTTTGTTAAACAAATCCATTGTAAGCTGGAAGAAAAGGCTTTATGACCTTATCCTAGTGCTTTATGGAATGCAGTAATTTATAGTTCATTCAACGGTAAAAGAAAGAAATATATTAATTTTTTTATTGTTTATAATATGATGTCAAAAGTTCTACATAATTACGTAGAAATCACTATGACGTTTCAAATATGAACATATTTTGTATGTTTGAACAGAATTACTTGTTATGAATTCATACCCCAATGTACGATTTTCCGTAAAAAATTGACTTTAAAGTAAGGCCACTTATTTAAAGACGGTTTTTAAATTAACATTTTAATTATATATTTCATTTTTGTTCTACGAAATAATATAATGTTATTGTAAACCAACATAATATTGTATAAAATATTTTTTTTATAGAAAAACTTATTACAAGCAAATGTATAATTTTGCATTACGTCATTTTGTTTCTCATGACTGAAACCTTAATATTTATGATAACTTTTAAGTTACAATACTTGATAACATATTACAGTATAGAATCATTCATTACTCACTAAAATGTACAATTATCATACACATTTTAATAGTAAATACCACTTATATGTATACGCTATGTAATAAAGTTATCCAACATAACGTTGTACCCTTAAATAAAAAGTATTGTTTTAAAATTTATTAAGATTTCAGAGGTGAATTTGGATGACTTGAACATATAGAGTTTTTATGAATACTGTCTCGAGCGTCCAAAAAGTCATTGGGAGCCCTTCAGTAGCTTGTATGCATATCTCAAATCACATACCACAGTTTGATGCGTTTCACAAAGAACGATAAAAATCGAACAGCAAAATTTCGAATAGGTCGGAAGTATTTGAATTTAACAGTATTAAGATTTTAACATTGACTACCATATTTGAAATAATCTATGTCTGTAGTTTGGGTAGTCTAATAATTAAGGACTTTACTTTTTCACGACCTATTGACCCATCCTGTCTTCAAAACAATTCATCGACTCCTAATAAGTGGAAATACACACAGTCTAAAAGGCATGATATATCCCAAAGTTGTGGTCTCAACACCCTTATCAATTTTTGGTGCCATCGGATTAAATCATTTAATAATTAGAGAATACATGGGGGCTGAGCATTTGCCCGGTAAACTTACACCATTCTTTGTAAAGAGCATCGATTCATAGATTGAGCCCAAAAAGTACTTGTTTTCTTCATTACGAGTTCGTTCGCTCCGCTCTGTCGCCTTCACAAATAGCTAGTTCGATTTTCTTAACCACCTTCCATAATGTTTTAATGTAGGCCTATGGGTGCTGCACTGTTATTAAGTTTGTTGACCAGCATGTTAAATATGTAACAAGTGGGTTTCCCTCCTGTGCTGCTGATTTCATCATTGTTACTTATTATCTTTTTTTTTATTCCAATTCTACGAATTGCTTGGTTTTTATCCTTTTATTTTACTTTTGTCCATCTAAACCACAATTTTTATCAGTAAACAGTACAGTTTAAGAATTAATTGATAAGTTGTTGTTACTATAGTATCAACATTCAACAATTGAGTAGGTGGCTGCAATAAAAAAAACCACATGTTTATAATGAAAAATGAAAATTGGTAGTTAAGTCAGCTGTTTTCTTCAACTCTTTTGTTTTTATTTTTGGTCTCCATAAGACCAATATTATTTTCTAAGGATTTAAAGAATGATTATTAAAAAATATGATTGGTACTTAAATTGAAATCAATATAAATATTTCTACTCGTACAAGTAGGCTAAGTAATTTGCAAAGTTTGAATAAAATCATGGTGATTTCTAATTTTTCAAAGCCCTAAATTTTTCCAATATGTCGGCCAACGATTTTAAATACGAGTCACCAATTTTTATAAATTTTTGGATTGTAAACGCCAGTTTAAGAATTTTTTCTTTATCATTTTACTCTAAACTGAGGAGGCCACTCGATTAGGGAGCTACAGGCCATTGAAGTTAATTGCCTGTACTAAAAAAAAAACATAAATAAAAATTACAACAACATAAATCTTTACAAATTTTGCTATCCGTCCGCCATATTGGAAATAGGTTTGTTGGAAATAAGTGAGTGTCCATTGTCAACAAATTGCTTGGCTGTCAACCCACCAAATCACGTGTAACAAGATTGCCTTAAACTGAATAGACACCCATTTCAATTTCTACTTACAGTGACAAGTGATTTCATGCTCCGTTTCATAGCATTTCCTATTTATTCATAACTTTTTCCAATAAATTTAATGGAAAGTTTTAAGTTAGATTTGTTTATGTCTTAACTTTAATTTTGTATTTAAATTCACACCACATAAAATGAAACAGGCATATCTAAATTCAACGTATGATTTTTATGAACAAAGTTATCAAATCAGTAAAATATTTTTGTGAGCAAATGTAAACATTTAAGGTAGCTATTTGTTTTGTAATTAATTTACCTTTAAAAGTTTTTATAAAATCAAATTATACAATAATCCTAATTTTCCTAATAATTATTTTAATTTTTACCCATTAATTTTCCACCATTGACTTTAACATTAGATAATGGATTATATCTAATCATCAAACGAAATACAAGAACACCAAATAGCGTAAGCATAGTTCCAAGTGAACATGGACGGGAAACTGGACGAATCACTAATTTTATGGCAAATGGCTTCCACTGTTGGTTTATTAGACAACTTATTGCTTAACAACGGACACAATTTTGTAACAATTTTCATAACAAATATTCTCACGTAAGACTTTAGCTGTCATTAACATGTAAACCAACCTAATGTGTACCTAATGTAAACCTAACCATGTGTAATTTAGTAATTCCGGAAACTACTTCAAACTTGAGTTTGTTAACCCAAAATATTACAAATAGTTTATCCGATCTTCTAATACATGGACATAGAAAAACCCCCGTTAAACTACTTGGTTTTATGCTCGATGGAAAGTTCAGATAGATAGCCATCTTTAGCAAACCACCATCGAATTGTCTCGTGTTTGTTTTCTCATCCTGAAAGTAAAACACTGTGTCACCAAGACCTACCTGACGATGGTGTACCATACACTTTTCCACTGCCATGTCTCCTATATATCCTCTGGGGTCACTGGTGAGAACAAATAAATCCAGTGACCAACGCACCTACTGTAAACCTGTGTTTACGAGACTTGTATTTTTACCGTTTGTGGACATTTCATCTTCCTTTGTCTTGTGCACACCAGGCTTTTCTTGTGCACGTCATTGACACCTTTAGAACAAGTGAGAATGTCCACACGCACACAGCAGACAGCGTATGCAACTCGATATCCCTAGAGTGCTTCTCGCGAGAACCTAGGCCAGGTACCAAACCTTAAGCCATGCACCAATTTTTTTAACAGGCTCCCAAGTGCAGTTCACAGCAGCTTGAGGTGGTGGCCTTCAAGAATTGGGTGTTTGCCTATATCAAAGAAAAGGCGTACTACTCTATTCAGAAGTTTGAGGAGGATGACCTCAGTAGCTTATAGGGGTTCCCAACTGGAAGTCCGTGTTTTTTTTTTATGTTTCTTAGTATAATATATGTTTTTGTATTGTGAGTGTGCTAATTAAACTTAAATTTGGCCCTGCCAAACCTTCATCGTGGGTAAAAGAATAAGAAGGAGGGATGAAGTAGGTTGTTTTTACTGGATATATACAATTCATAACCTGAATTCTTGATTTAGTTGTGTCATATTCAATGTTATACTCAACCAAATATTGTGCCCCATAAAAATAAACTTAGAGAGTATTAGGAATATAAAGCATTAGATTTAACGCCACTAACTAACAATCCCATCCAAATTGTAAGCCTCATACCCCAGTAGTTATAATACAGCTTGGGAGTTGTGAAAGTTGAAGTTTACCTTAGGATACAGAATTAAGTGAAATTGGGAAGTTTTCTCATCCGCATGGCAGAAGTTAGATTGTTCACTGTGTTTATGTTACGATTTCTTATTAAAAGTATACACAACTGGAACTCTTTTTTGTTTGTATGAGTATAGTTTGCATGGAGTAAACGATCTTTACAGACGATAGAAATACGAATGATTATTAGGAATATTGTTTATTTCAGACTTGGATGATTTCATAACAGCCTTTCCAATTTTATATGTTTTTATGATCGTTAAATGTGTTTTAATAAATTATTAAAAATAAATAATATTGTAAATATTAACATATGTTAGTATTGTAGCAGTTCTTTAGAATTAAATATCTTTTATTTGATTATTTATGAAAAGGGACTAAAAAATAAAGTTTAAAATCCTAGTAGACCTAATTTTAACGTACTTTAGTATATAAACTTTGTTTATGTTCAGATTAAGTTGAAAAACTTTTTGCAACAATGATTACTTTTTTCTTATTGTGTAAAACGTAAATATTTGAGATATGCATTCGTGAGTGAAGTTATGTGCACATAGTGTCTTACTAATTAATGTTTTACTAAATTAAATTACATATGTCATTGGCACGATTTGTAATGCACAAATTTAATCTTAAAATAAAATCTAACGAAAATTTGAAATGTAAAGCTTAAATGCTACTTTGAAATGTCTGTAAGAATAATATGGGAACTTCGAAGGGTTCTAGGTCAAAAACCGAATTTTCCCAGCCATTTCACCACTTTTCATCAATTGTGCCAAAACCTCCATATTCAACAAATAAATCCTTTGACAGAAGAAAAATGTTGCCCGCACAAACAGTGTTTGTTTTAGAGTTTAAGATATTCAATATAAATTTATATTATTAAGTTCTTTCTTAAAAGGAATCTCAGAACATTCTTTAGAAATGTAATACCTCTTTGAAACCAGATTCCCTATTGTTACATCTTTCCTCTTATAATATAATGCTTGTATTTATTTAAAAAAATAATTTTCTTCATCATATCTTAAACTTCTAAAACGTTGGACGGCTCAGCTAAACTTTAATATTGATATGTAATCAATCGCTGTAGATCTAACCAAAACCGCATCGTTATCGATGCCAATACTTCACATTGTTGGAGAGGTACTTCACCAAATGCCTAATCTAATTGTCCTGTACCCAGACCCATCGTGTCAATGTGGGAGGCAACCCCTTACGCGCCACCCTGTAACCTGACACGCCCAGCGTAATTAATTGCATTTAACAGGTAATATGTCAAGTGTTTAACATAATAATGTAATGTTAAGAGCTGAATGTAATATGTTAAGCATATTAGTAACAAAGGGAATCAATAATATCAATTACTTAAATAAACTATTGTACTTATGTATAAATACACTTAATTTTATTCTTACAAGGTTAGTACGAGATTATGTGTTAATTAACTGTGAATCACGGGGTTTTTCCAGTTAAAATGTTGGTTTTGTCATATTATGTGGATTAACCAAAGGACCTCAGCGTCATCAAATAAAGAATCTATACTTATTTAATACGCTAAGGGTTTTTTTGTCTGAGAACTCCTCCTACAATTTTCAACCGATTTACAAGTTTTTGGTGTCGTTGGATAGGGCTTGGTCTGTAGTTGTTTCCGCCAAAAAGTGATGAGAATCGGACTGAAAATAAAGGCGGTGTTCACCGTTGGAATCTCTAAATTTCCCATTTAAATAACATTGTGATTAAATAAAGCATTTTAAACATCTGTTAATAATCAGCTGTAAATAAGTGTAGTTTTGACGATATAAGATATTCACAATATCGGATTGGTAGGATGTCTTTGATTTAGAGCTAAAAGTAACATTTGTATTGTATTAAAATAAACTTGTCAATTTCGAGCAACACGTATACTAGTATGCAATTAAAGAAGTAATAATATTACAGATATATTTATCCTCTGAGCTTAGAGATAAGTTTGATTAGATTTTGTAGCTTTTTTAATGTAAGGGGTTATCTCTCAGCATAAAGTACTGCTGCACAAAACTGCATATAAATACAATAATTAATTACATCGTCGGAAGTGACTTTTAATGGCGTCTTTAAAAAATAATTGGCCCTACCCAGTCGAGTTCTCGAAAGTTCTCATTATAGTTATAATGATAAAATTTTAATTGCTATTTTATGGAATACATTTACTGTCCATTCACTGTATTTAGATGTCAAAATAAGATTGTCAAAAGGCAAGAGTATTATTTTAACTGCGCAAAAGCGTTTTCATTTTACACAGAATAGGAATAAAATGTATAATAAACAACTCCAATTTGTTAAACAACTAACAATGTACAATGCAACAAATGGAATCATATTTAATAGTCAAATTAAATTGTAGCTGTCATTCAAAATTTTTTCACTACTGGTGAATTACGTACAACATTTTAAATTTTAATTTTTAACACCTTTACATTTATCTTCAAAACCTTTATTCAAAAACATCTAATGAATACTAATATAAAATTTCTCATTGTAATATCTTAATAACTACCTTCGTTACTTTCAATAAACTTTCCTTAAAGGTTTTAAATCCAGAGTCAAAACTGTTTGTAGTATTTTGTTCATTTCAAAATTGAAATAAGAACAAAGATCATCGCTGTACAGAACTCCAAATAAAGGTTTATGATGTCAGAAGTAGGTTAGCTGACTTTTCTTTCCCTGCTCTGAATATAAAACTGTTGCTCGGTGCGATGGAGCAAACAGAAATACTAGCGTTTAAAATATTTAATCGTAAATATGTTACGCCTGCTTTATAAATCGGCAAAAAATAATTGGTAATATAAAACAATTGTTCATCATAGTTAGTTTTATGATTAAGTACCAGAGGGACCGAGCTTATACTCGGTAAAATTATTACTTTCGGTTTTCACACAAAGCTCTTTCGCTCCGCTCACTCACTATCTTACTTTTTAAGACTAGCTCATTTGCTGCAGTCACTCGCCAAGCCAAAGAGTGCTGCACTTTGGTGTAATTTCCCTAAACCACATGGTAAAGACGTAACAGATTGGTTTATTTTTTACAATTATCAGCTGAACTTTGTTTAATTTAAAAATCTCCATAAGGATAACATGGGAATTTTGATGGCCTCTAGAACGAAAACCGGATTTTTCTCAGCCATGGGACCAACTCCAATCGATTTCTGGTGGCCGAACCCCAAATATTCAATCAAAAAATAAAAAAAACCTTTGGAGCGAAAAAAAAAACTTTGCCCGTACAAACAGAGCTTGTTTTAGAATATAAGATAAATAATAATAATTAGTGTGTTTGTATGGAAGCAACTAGTTTATTCCAGCTGTATACGAGTGCACACATGTTGAAATCGTGACATTTGATACTATCTGTGACATAATTAATCAGCTCTATGTCAACTTGACATGATTGGAGCCACTACAGCGCAGTTGAATTAGTCAATTGGTTGTGTACAATGTAACAGCATGTATAGGAAGGTCATCTGGCTGAAATCAACATTGTTGGCATTAACTCTATGCCGTTGATTTAAGATTATAACTTACAATGACGGATGTCACTTAATTTTGTTTCTCAAATAACATTGGCATATCCACATTGAAAGTAAAATTGTTAATGCCCAAATAACAGATATAGAGGCATTTATAAATAATTACAAATAATTTTTTAAGCCTTATTCAAGTATCGTTTTGGCATGCACTTTCATATGAAAAATAACGAGAACCGATAGAATTATAGAGATTTTTTACTACCAATGGCACAGAAAATGTTAAAATATAAGGCAAATCACACCGAAAATTAGCTTTAAAAGTATCATAAAATTTTGAATCATCGGAGGATTAAAAAATTACACAATGTTAGTCTCCTTAACATTTCCATGTCTGCCTTACGTCTGTTTTACAAGAAATTATATCTAAATAAAGTTTAATTATTTTGTAGTTTTCTTAGAACAAATGTTATGTTCAATTCAAACTGATTGACCAATTTTATATTATTTTTGTATGTTTCATCTCCAAACAACACATCCTGAAACACTAAGTGTAAAATTTATGAATGTAATAACTTGTTTAGATGAAGAAACTTCACTCATAAATTGCGTTTTACATGAAAATACAAACAAAAAATTACTTTTAATGAATGATGGACATTGAAGACTATAATAAAATGAATATTTTATATATTAAATTAATAGGAAATAAACATCAGAACAGTAATTGTTTCCTAAATGAGGTGATCCTACATATTAGTTTAATAATGAAATAAAACAATCCATTAACTAGACTGAACTGCTTCAAACTGATTTAAATGGATTGTATTTAGTTAATATCGAACTAAAAGGCAAACACCAATCAGCAGATAATTTTATTAACAGTTTGAAATGGAGTTTAACCTCATTGGAACTATCTAATTTAACCCAATTTTCAATAATATTCATTTTCATTAAAAGTATTTATTTAATATAGTTGACAAAATAACTTTTAGTTTTGTTTGTTGTTAGTTTTACAGAGAATAATAACATGCCTGAAAAGTATACATTTGTCTTTTAAGTGTTAAATCTGTATTTTTTCTTCCATATACATAATATTTATGTTAAAATCTTTAAATAGTAGTTTTCATCACTAGGAGCAAAAGTGACTCTTTAAGTGCGCAATCGAGTTTTTAAAATCAATTATGCACTAAAGACACTTTTGCTCCGAGTGATGAATAACGTATTTTATCACAATGCGGAATTATCACTTTTAATCGTTTGAAATGTTAACTAAAAAGTTGTATTTTCGAGGTTATATTTACAAAGTAAGTAATATGCAGTGTTTAAATTTCTGTTATTTACAAACATTGGATCCGTTTACGTTCATCCACTGCAAAAGATATTTGTTTACTTTTTGCCAATCACGTGACTAATTCCAGACACTTTATTTGTGGGATTTGTCACGTGATAGGCAAAAACGTAAACAAACCGCTTTGTGGTGGATGCTTGAAAACGCCCTCAATGCTTTGTATAAAGTTTAAATTTAAAAGCATAAATTCATAATGAATAACACATAGCAAACATACAACTTTTCAGTTCAGGGCATAATAATTATTTATGCAACAAGTGCGGAAAGTCCTGATTTGCTGCACTCGAGAGAAATGTTTATGCACGAGCCGCAGGCGAGTGCGGAATAATTTCTCTCGAGTGCAGTGAAGGCACTTTTCGCACGAGTTGCATATTAAATTTTTCCTACGACTGCCAAATATTTCTTAAATAAGCATAAAAGTTTAATATTCATATTAAAATACCTACTATGTGAGGTCCCTATCTCAAGACAATGATATATATTTATGATAGCCTGTATTATGCACTTCCTACATTTAGTTAAAAATTCATTCGATTTTCATGCAGAAGATTTAAATCCACTGTTTTAGCAGTCTTAGCAAGATCGTCAGGGAATAAGTCACTTAAATCACTAAAGTCACTGTCATAGTTGATC
This sequence comes from Neoaliturus tenellus, assembly GCA_030545055.2. Classification (NCBI taxonomy): domain Eukaryota; kingdom Metazoa; phylum Arthropoda; class Insecta; order Hemiptera; family Cicadellidae; genus Neoaliturus; species Neoaliturus tenellus. The sequence continues at coordinate 268,785,452 of CM061532.1, forward strand.
ATTGCGCACCTAACTTACGTACCGGTAGCTCACCTGTAGCTGGTTTGTAGGTTATGTTTATGTTGATTCAATAGAAAACGACCACATGGACAACAATAGATCAGATGTTTATATCCTGTGTTGCCAACTTAATTCCTGACTAATCAACGTTTCCTTGCTGGCTAATGCAAATTGTTTTGTGTTCCGATGTTTAAACACTGGAGTGCGCAAAGTAAATCTAGCGTGCGCAAAGTAAATCTAGCGTTCGCAAAGTAAAATTAATACGGCAATCACCTGTTTTGCGACGAGTATTGAGTGCGCAAACAACTGTTTTTACGGACAGTCGTAGGAAAAAAATATTTCAGCTGATTTTTCTGTCCTAGGACAAAAATAAAGGTTTTTGGTACTAATGAGGGATCAAGAAACAGGCTGATTTTGTGCAGAATGATAAAAATGACATTTTTGTGTGTTTCACATTAAACACAAATATTGAGTAAACATTCTTTTTTGTAAGTTTAAAAAAATCTACAAATATTGATGGAAATGCTTAAGGGGGGGGGGGCTTCCAGAACGTCATGCAGTGCTTCGCCTGCTCCATATTACGTCTTTATTTAAAGTCTGATAAAAGTGAGAAAAGTTTTAAGTGAAAGATGAAGACTTAGGCTGGAGATGCGCCCTTTTGGATTTTTTTTTTACATTTGAATCCATGGTAAGCTATAATGGTAAACGTTTATTAACTTTAGACCATCATTGCCACGACTGCGGAGAAAACAACAAACAAAATAATGGCTGTCCTTTGATTTTGAAAATTACCGCTTTTGATTCAGACCGTTGACTTAATTCATCACATGTCCAAAAGAGTAACATGCACCAGCAGTTTTTTAATTTTTTTTATCAGGCTATTGACGTTTCGGGTGTAAAAAAAAAAACATCGTTTTACCAGCTAATGAGATAGCCTTTATCTATTACATTAGAACAGTTTTCCCCTGTGTTGATCATGGCTTAATATGGATTCAAATACTAAAAAAAAAGAAAAACAAATAAAATAGGAGGTCTTTATTTTTTATTAAAACCCCATCTCAGTTTTAAAGGACTTTAAATAAAAATTAAAAATGGGAGTGGATGAAACACTGAACATTGAATTTTTGACCCGCGAGGCCTCCGATTGGTGTACAACAATGCGAAACGTATTCCGGTAGTTAAATACGCCAATCACCTGCCAATTGTCTGAGCAGATTCTATCCCCTTAGGCCCCCCCCCACAAGAAGTCAAAAACGTATTACTTGTAGGTTTTTTAATTGCTATCAAAATGTTTTCTTCAAAATAGCCACAGCAGTTTTAGTACTTATATTCACACTTTCCAAAGAACTTTTTAGATGTAATTTACGATTTTCTATTCAAAAATAATCTCAAAGCACTTAAACATTCTTTAGAAAATTAATACCTCTTGGTATTTACATATTACTTATTTTACCATCCAATAAACATTGCATGACAATTTATTACATAAGTCACAACTTGAGTAAGAGTATAAGATTTAGAGATAATGTTTCAACCTACAACTTGTCATTTATCATTCAAAGTTTTATTTTAAAATTGCTCCGAAAAGACACAAACTCTCTAGATCCATAAAAACTTTATCGCTGTAATTAGTTTCCGGACCGTTACCCCTGTAGCACAGACGATGATTGAGCGTAAAGTGTGTTACATTACTGTCAGTGAAGAGAGGACCATAAGAGGAGTTGTTGAAAAATAACGCTTAACAAAAAGTTTAAATGGTAGTTGCGAATTTGCTACTTAAAATGGAAACTCAGAAATGAAAAACAAACATCTACAACACTCAAACATATATTGGAACGGCAAAGAATACATAGTGTACAACACAACAAACAAACATTATACTGTACTATAAATTTAATTTACCAATTTCGTAAAATGTGAACTTTATTTCTGACTTTTCTGATGATTTTTAGTGTGTCCGATCGAAATCATTTGCCTTTTTTCATCTTTAATATATTTTCCGGCTGTGATGAAAATTTTTCGTTGTTGTAAAATGAAAAAGTAATTAATTTGTTTAGTGTTTAAGTTGTAACTTAAAGTGGCAACGTTTTTCTTATTCTGTAAATCGTCAAAATTGTTTAGTCAAAATCATTATAAATACATTAAAATTGAAAAAAATATTCTTCACTCTTATTGTTCCTATATCTATAAAAAATACAATACTAAGTGATATTTAAATTGTCAGGCATAAAAATTCATTAATTGATTATTTAAAAAGTACTCCCGCCTCAATTGTGCGTTCCTGACTGTACTAGGACAGTTGTAAAGAAAATCAGAGTGTACGATGGAAGTTTTGCTAAAGGTGATAAAGACTCTTAATAATAAACATTATAGACCTGTAGGAACATTTCATTTCATCCCAAAAAATTTGAACGTCATATTGCTGAAATCAATGAATATTAACCTTTCCTTTTTCTTTCTATGAATTGATTGTGATTTCTTTGTAGGTGGTTCTTTGTGGTGGTGATTGTGGTTTCTTAAAATATTTACATATAATGCAATCATCTTTCATAAAAGCGTTGCCTTTTACAGTCAGTCTTAATTGAAATAAATTTATTCGCAAAAAAATTGAGTTATTTTAAAGTTAGTTAATATTAAACAATAGAGTTGAACAACAATATATATTTTGTATTTAATTGGCTTCAAAATTTAAACTGCTTTCATTTCTTTTAAAAATAATATCACTAGGGCTTTTTAATTAGCTTCTGTCTTATAATCTTAATAAAGTGTCCGAATAAATCATTTTCTTTAACTTTGAATGGATTTCCTCAGAAGTTTAAAGGCAACTCCAACCTAATTGGTTTCTCTCGTCGAGGCTCGCAGGTTAACGGAAGATGATTTGTTTATAATATAATACCTGGGGGACATATAATTTGTTCGGTAAACTTATTGTTCGGTAAAATTTGTTGTAGTAATTTGTAGTATCACATAAGGTTATTTTGGAATGCCTGAGTCCAAAATTGCTTGTTTCTTTTAAGACGAACTCTAATTATTCATTTAGTATAATCATATTACTAAGCTACCCAGCTCCTTTTTCAGCTAAGTAAAGAGCCATTTATAAAATAACAACTCTACAACATTAATATTTTGTTCCATTTTCAATATTTCGTATTGACATATTTTTTCTTTCTTCTTTGAACGATTGTCCTGAATCCTAAAATTTCTTTTGAAACAATATTTTGTTTTCAAAACATTTTTGATTATAGAAATAAAATAAAAGAAACAAGATATATGGTCTTATAATGAAGAAATTAGATGATAAAACTTTCTTACTTTGCATAATTCTGCAAATTAATGAAACGTAAAAACTGACAGTTGATGTTATCAGTCAAACAGTGCCAAGGGATGTTTTGTTCCTGTTTGGTAAATAACAGGAAATTTAATAAGAGATAGGCCAACGTGGTTACAAGCGAATCCTTGGGATTTAAAGATGTAACAACTTTCTCCAAAAATATCTCGGTATGAAAAATATTTGAGCTTTAGCTTCTTCAATTACATAATCTAACATTTTGATAAAAAATTGTACCAGTAATTGTTTATTTATAATCTTATTAGAAAACAATCTATTGCATGACAAAAAGGTATGTGGGCAAGAATTTTTTTCATATTATCCTCCACAATTATTGTCAAAAAAGGAACTAGATCCATCTACTAGCTTAAACTAAATGGAAACTAATTATTTGAATGTATTACGACTAAATCATGTCACATTTTAAATGTGTTTTGTCTTTTATTTACTCAGTTAACAGCATTGTATTAGAATATTCAATAGGGATGATTAAAATAAAAAAAAATCGGGGGTCCATAAAGTTTTGCCCTGATTTAGTTAATACCTTTGCTGTATGGAAACCATTAGAGCCACATGCATCTTGCACTTATTGTTTTCTAGCGAATTTAATCTAATTTTGTTTTGATCAATTTCGAAAGACCTAAGCTGATCGTCAACAGTGCACTTTACTTACAATGAAGTGCCAAAACAAAATCAGGAATGGTGAGGCAGCAAGAGACGTGACAGTGTGTTCTATAGATCCATGAAACTCACCAACCTCTTACTGCCCAAAGACTAACTTTTTATGTTAAGATTTATTTGAAGACATGCACCTAATTTAAAAGGTATCAAGAGGTCATAATAACATTTTTAGAAGAAGGGAGTTTGTGCCGCTTAGGAAATGTTAATTAAACCTCAAAAAACCAAAAAGTGGCAGTAGTGGGAAAAAGCCACTTCTAAACCGGAAGTGACGTCAGCTGCCAGGGCAGCTGCAGGGGTCAGATGGTGTCAGCTGCCAGGGCAGCTGCAGGGTGCAGATGGCGAGAGCATATGCCCTGAATTTGAAGTAGAATTGGGCATGAATTAAGAGTTAGTTGAAAAGTAAAATTCAACTGTGTTAACTAAACTCTAAAAGTTGAATAAAAATTAAGAGTAAGATCAAAACTGAAATTCAACAGTTATAACTGGGGGCCTGGAAAGTATGTCAAGGTCATCCAGAGTAAGTTTTAAAAAAGCCTACCCAACTACCACCAGAAATAGTTCAAAGTTGAACTAGTTGGTGATAGTGGGATAATTCATTCGTGCCATGGGAGAGGTGTTTATTGTTTGAAAGTTGGCGATTGAATGAGAAGCGCCGCCTAGGGAGAGGGCTTATAAAATGGCAACCTTCTCCCCACCACCCCTTCCCCCACTCCTTTAGACCAATAACCGGTCGCCGACTCTATGTGGTGAAACTGAACTAGACATGGCGGCCGCCATGGATAAGTCTAACCTCAAACCTTAGCTTAGCTGAAGAGAATAGAGGAGCATGAAGTAGGAATTGTGGTGACAGCGCTTATATGAGGAATAGTAGGGGTAAAATAAAAAAACTTGTTGAACACAGTCGATAGGTGTAACAAGTTCAAAGTTGTTGAATTGTAACATAGAATGCAAAATGTTGTAAATAACATTATCATCAACATTAACCTGCGAAGTCTTTGAGTATAATGGGTTAAAACTGTACTTCTTCTCTAACTCTATTTAAATTAGTTCTACACTTTGAAATTGAAGGTTTAGAAGTACTTCGTAATATGTGTTGTGTTCGCAAAAGCTTTAATTTTAAACATTGTGCAGTCATCATAACCGATGTGTTAAGTTCAGAAGTTAAAATAAGACTGAGATATAAAATGAAGTGTAAAAGAAATTGAAACAGAAAGCCAGAGTAGTAATTTTATAGGTTAGAATTTACGAAGGCTATTCCATGGATAATTCTAACCTCAAACCTAGTAAGTGAAGTAGTCATAACATAAAACTAACGAGAGATGATGACCGAGCGGATGCGAGGCAATGAATGTTTGTAGCGCGATAAACTACCCACCTTTATAGAGGCAATAACTCCAGCCAGATGGCGGCAGATGGCAAGCAAATGACTGGTTGACCGACTTTCACCTGAGTAGTAAGAGAAGTAGGGTTCTGTGTCTATCCCTACTCCTTGGGGTCAATGACCGACCGGAAAGGTCAATGACCTCCCCCCCCTCCCCCCCTCCCTCCCCCCTCCCCCCCCTCCCCCCTCCCTCCCCCCTCCCCCTCCCCCCCCCTCCCCCCCGAAAAAATGGAGCCCCCCCCCACTCCTTCCCCCACTCCTCCAGGTCAATGGCCGGTCACCACCGGTTGTTGACTTTATGTGGTGAAACCAGACTAAATATGGCAGCTGCCATGGATAATTCTAACCTCAAACCTGCTGCGCATGCAACAAGTTCTTCGGATCGGAATGAGTCTATGCTATGCGCATGCGCCTAGTCCTGTATTACTCACTTTAGCACTACTGCACATGGATAATTCTAACCTCAAACCTTGGTTTTGTGTTGTTGCGCATGCGCCGCTCCCCACTCCTTTGCCTTTCTTTTACACTGCTGCGAATTGGACTGGATTGAACACTGTACTGTAGTGAAACAACTTCCCCCACTACTCGAGAATCCGAGGAGCGATACGAGCCTGATCTTAGCGTCAGTCGTCAACAAACTTTCATAGCGAAAGGTTGTTGGCGACTCAGCAAGAGGTTTCAAATATATAGTAGGCCTATATATATTTGAACTTCTTCTACTATGTTGCGTTTTTTAATGCAATGTAGTATGTGTGTGTGTGTTTAGTTTTAAGTTGTATTAAATTTAAGAAATAATTTGCGCATTGCGATGTTAGTTATAAGTTGGGTTTAGCATTAAGGTGTATTAATTTTAAGAGGTATTTAGCATTAAGGTGTATTAATTTTAAGAATAATGATGGTATTTGGTTGTGTTGAATTATTTGGTTTTTTAATAATGATGTGTTGTTAGTTTTAAGTGTTGGTAATACTAATTAATGTTGTTTTGCCTTACAGCTAGATGTTAGGGGGTAGATTAAATGTAAATTCAGAAGTTCAGTTGAACTTCACTTAGAAGGGGTGGGACATCCGCAAAATGCGGACTAGGTTTTTGCATTTTTGTTTAGGAATATAATGGGTGGGATTAGTTTGGGTGGGGTTAGAGTTGCGTTTCTGCATTAGGTGTTCCAGTTTCCCTTGGAATTCATGGTTACGGTAGACCCGGACCGGACCGTTACGGTAGACCCGGACGGTCCAAACAAAATTGCGTCGATGTCCCTTGCAGAACGTAACTAGTGGGTTGGGAGTGGGAACCGTTAGGCAAACAGGGTGGTGGGAACAGTATTACTGTTCCCATCACCTTGGATCATTATAAATCTTGAATGACCTTGACCCACTTTTGGAAGGGTCAATGACCCCCTCCCCCCCCTCCCCCCCCCGAAAAAATGGAGTCGATTCCCCCCCCCCCTCCCCCCCCCTCCTCCCCCCCCCGAAAAAATGGAGTCGATTCCCCCCCCCTTCCCCCACTCCTACCCCCACTCCTTCCCCCACTCCTTCCCCCACTACTCCGGGTGAACGACCGGTCATGACCTGAAAAATTAAAATGGCTATAGCTTGATAACGGATTGACGGATTTGGACAAGCGATACATCATTGAAAAGGTCTATGTAAGACAAACATTTTGGTAAAAGAAGAATTTGGTTATCTTATTTTAGTCAAAAGTTATGCGAATTATTTTAAATAAATACCTTCTCCTTTCCCTTTTCCCCCACCTCCCAGGTCAATAATCAGTCTTGGCCAGCTGCTACCCCTCTCATTTGCATATTGTTATAAAAGACGCATCGACTGCGGCTAACATTTCATTCTGATTCCAGACGTTACGCTGCGAACTTGGAGCCACAACCATGTCATCTCTGCCAACTACAACTTCTACTTTAACTTCTACTTCAACTTCTACTACGGCTGTTACTGCACCAAAGAAAACTCTTCGTCTGAAAAATCCTCCTGACTGGTACAAGAAGCAACTTGGATCCCAACCTTCAACTTCTGGCACTATTCTTCCGCCTATCAAGACTTCTAAACTTCGAAGCATTTTTTCACCGCCTTCGCCTTCTACTTCGCTTTCAAACGACTCCACACCGCCATCAACCATCATGCCGCCTCCACAGAAGCCAGCTCCCCGTCTTAATACCCCTTCATTTGAAACTTTGCTTCATAGTCTTAGTACACCTATCATTCCACTGTCACCATTGCCTCCTACCCCACCACTTACTATGCCTGAAGACCACACCTATCATAAAACTAAATCCACTAAGCCTACTCCCAAACCTGCTCCTAAGCCTGCTCCTTCAGAGCAATTTCAATTATTACAAGAAGAGCGTCGTAGGGCATTTAGCCGTCCCACTACTTGCCCTGAAGTGCTCACTAGGGGAATTAAGAAAGGATCAGCTTGTGGGAGGAAATGTGTTAAAAATGAAAGTTTTTGCCGTGTACATATCGTGAAACATATTTCTGAACCACAACTGACAGAAATCCCCACCGTTGAAGACGATCCTAAAATAATATCCGTCAGAGGAGAGAGGCTTAAGAAAGGTTTGAAATATTTTTTTCTAAGTGTTGTTGACCACCAACACATTTTGGCAAAATGTAACGGCTTAAAATATAAAATTAGAGTTTGTGAGAATTTGTGTAAAGAGAAGAGATTTAACACTTTAGATTCTCAAGACTTTCTCCTCAGGGATAAAAAGGATCGTATTACAAGGTGGGGGCGTAAACAGTAAATTCACTTAGTTTTTTCCAAATTGTTGCTAAAAAAATAATGGGGGAGAAACACAATGCGTTATAGCGTTGTGTTTCTCCCCCATTATTTTTTAACACTCTAAGTCCCGTGACCTACTAACCTACTTCCATTTGAGTAGTAAGAAAAGTACTTCCCCCACTCCTTTGGGTCGATGACCGGTTAAGGTCAGCTCTTACCCCTCATTTGCATACTGTTATAAAAGCGGAGCGAGCGTTGGTCACTCCTTCATTTTGCTTCTACACGCCGCTCTTGTTGTTTCGTCTCTGCTGTTTACAATATTACCTACTTCAAAATGCCTCCTCATGTGAATGACCATATTAATTCTTCCAAAATTTCCGATGTTTTTCTACAACCTGAAGACATTTTAAATAATGATAGTGAGAGTGAGGATGATGATGATTATACTGTTGAACTTAGTGAAGAACGTAAGGTTATAGCAATTGATCCACAATTTCCATTTGATACAATAGAAAAGTTTATAGTTGAAGCTAATAAATGGTTAAATTTAGGATGTTATGTACGAATTGACTCTTTTATATTGTATGGTGATAGTCATTCTTTCCTTGTCACACCAAATGACAGAGACCGCATGTTGCAGTGGGCACAATCTATGATGGAGTGCTATGAACAAGGTGTGGACACTGGCGGCTATTTTCTTGCACAACTAGTGTAATAATAAATTACCCTTCCCCCCATGTAGTGAAAAAGGAAAAGAAATATTAGGAATCTAATTATAATACTTCCTTCCACATATAAAGAAGAGGGGGAAAGGAGTGGGGATTATAAAGTGGTGGGGGAATGTGTATAAATGCAGGTTGTTTGAAGAGACTTTTATTATTATTGTGGCTTTAGCAGAAACAACATGGAGTTTAAATCTGCAGCAAAAATAAGGAATAATATAATAAAGAAAGAAATTCGCAAGAAAGAAAAGATTGAACTTATAAAATTACAACTTATAATACCTTCCATTGAAATTGGATGTAGCAAACTAAAGACTTTGGTGAAAACTAACGAATATTTGTTACAATTGCTAAAAACAATCGAAGAGTTGAAGAGAAAGAATGGACATTCTACATAGTAAAATTTGAACATTTTAATATAAATAAGTAAACTGAAAAAAGTAGATGTAGAATAGAGAGCGAGGAATAGATCACTTTGTGGTAATGGACTAACATGCCACTTAGTGCTCTATTCCTCGTTCTCGCGTTAAAATTGGATTACCTTGACCTATTTGTTCGACTGTTAGAATTTGGTTAACACTGTTGAATTTCAGTTTTGAACTAATGTTTATTCTTGTTCAAATGTTAGAGTTTCTTAACACTGTCGAATTTTAGTTTTGAACTAACTTTTAATTTATGCGAATTTTTAGTTCAACTCTAGTTAATTTATGTGCAAATTTAGTTCAACCAAGTGCCTGTGCTCTAGCCATTTCCACCCTAACATTTGTTCTTTCAACATCTGTCCCATAACATCTGTCCTAATAGATGTTTGGAGGGCAGGTGTTTGGTTTTAAAAGTAACTAAAATTAGTTGGGTGGGGGAAAGTTAGTTAAAGCTTGAATATAAAGAAGTATATACTAAAACTCCAATGGGAATAAAGAACACGAATGAACAATTAGTTTGTAGAAGGTTAATATTTTTATTTAAAAAGTTTGATTTCCTTGTATAGTGAAGAAGATGAAATAGTGGTGGGGGACCGTTATAAAAGGAGGAACGCGAGAGCCCATTTCATTTCTTGGCAAAATTTCGAAGAGTAAACATCTCAACATGTATCGTTGCGATAAATGTTCGGAATCGTTTCACGATGAAATTCTATTAGACTGTCATAAAGAACTAATTCACAACAACCCAGAAGAAAAACAAGAACAACAAGAACAAGAACAACAAGAAGAACAAGAACAAGAACAAGAACAAGAACAACAAGAAGAACAAGATGAAATAACAGCAACATCTTCAACTACTTTACCGAATCTACAAGTATTTGCATTACCCGGTAAAGTAGTATTGCATCATAAGATTCAAAATGAAAACTTGAAGCTAGAAGAATTTATTAGAGAAGCAAAACCAATCGTAAGTAAAATTTTAAAAGAAGAATTGAAAAGATTAAACTTTCTTAAATTTGGTTTACTACTAGAAGCTATGTTTATAAATGTACAAGAAGAATTATCACCAAGAGGATTCATAACAAAAAACCGAACCATTATGGAAAGTTCAAACATTGATTCAATAATAGAAAATTGTATAGAAGAAATATTAACAATAATAGAAAATTGTATAGAAGAAATATTAACAAAAATTCAGGAACACGAAGGAAGAGGATCCGGATGGAGTCTTACAAGTATTGAAGTATTAGATATAAGAGTTCACAAACATGGATATGGACTAATGGGATCTAGTTACATTCCTTTACCAAAAAGAATTGAAAATACAAAATCTTGTGTTAATGTTAAAAATGAAGACAATGAATGTTTTCGTTATGCAATGACAGCTAAATTTGTACCACCACTTCATGTGAATAGACCTAACCAAGAATATGAAAATCAAAGATTTAGATACAATTTTCAAGGAATCACTTATCCTGTATCACTGAAAGATATATCAAAATTTGAGAAGAAAAATCCTGGTACGTCTATAAATGTTTTTGCATTAGATAGTTCAAACAAAGTGTATCCTTTACGTATTGCAAAAGAAGAGCTACCAGATCATACGGATTTACTACTACTAACGCGAGGAGATGTGTCTCACTATGTGTACATAAAGCAATTTGATCGTCTTGTTAATAAGCAGCTTTCTAAAGATCGACACAGAAAGTTAATTTGCAAGAGATGTTTCAATTTTAAACGAGATGGGCTACACTCAAGAGAATGGTTACAAGAGCACAAAAGATTATGTAACAATAATTATGAAGCAAAGATTATTTTACCTTCGGAAAGCAGAGCATTTGTTACATTTGAAAAGGTTCATCATCAGTACCGTATTCCTCTAGTTGTGTATGCGGACTTTGAATCAACACTTGTTCCTGTTGAAGATGAAAATTGTGAAGCTAGAAAAAGTGTCAAGTATCAAATGCACAAACCAAACAGTTTTTGTTTAATGGTTAAATCAACATTATCAGAAGAACATTTAAACAGATATGGATTAACTTCAGAACCTCTAGTATATCGTGGTGAAAATGTAGAAAAAATATTTCTTGATCACTTATATTCAATAGCTGGAAATGCACAAAGATTATATACAAATATTGTACCAATGAAACCGATGGAGGAAGAAGAAGAAATTCAACATGAAAATGCAACTCGATGTTTCTTATGCAAAAATGATTTTACTATTGAGAATTATAAAGTTAAAGATTACGATCACCTCACAGGTTATTACAGGGGTGCTGCTTGTAATAAATGCAACTTAAGCTATCGTTTACCACTATTTATTCCTGTGGTTCTGCATAACCTCAGTGGGTACGATGCTCATTTTATAATACCTGAACTAGGAAGAGACGACGGTAAAATCGATGTGTTAGCTGAAACTTCAGAGAAGTTCATAAGTTTTTCCAAAGAAGTTGGAAACATGAAACTAAGATTCTTGGACTCCTACAGATTTATGCCGTCGAGTTTGTCCAAACTTTCAGAAAATTTAAGGAAACAAGATTTCATCGAAACAAAGAAGATTGTAAATAACGACAAACTGGATTTGGTACTTCGGAAAGGTGTGTTTCCATATGATTACATAGACAGTTTAGAAAGATTTAATGAAACATCACTTCCGGCTAAAGAAGAATTCAAAAGTAAACTTTATGACATGGACATATCTCAAGAGGACTATGATCATGCATGTAAAGTATGGAACGATTTAGGATTTAGAACATTGGGAGAATATTCAGATTTTTATGTTAAATTGGATGTAACTTTACTATGTGATATAATGGAAGAATTTAGAAATACATGTTTTGCAGCATATGGATTGGACCCTGTTCATTCGTACACTTCACCTGGATTAGCATGGCAAGCTATGTTGAAAGAAACAAATTGTAAAATACAACTTCTTACTGATATAGATATGGTTATGATGTTAGAGTCAGGAGTTCGAGGGGGATTGACGCAAAGCGTTACACGACATTTCAAGGCGAACAACAAGTATCTGCCCGATTATGATGCATCAAAACCAACAACATTTCTGGGTTATTTTGATGCAAATAACTTATACGGATGGGCAATGTCGAATCCCCTTCCATATGATAATTTTAAATGGATAGATCCAGAATCGATTGGAAACATAATGGATATACCGAAGCATGGTGAAACTGGTTACATTTTTGATGTTAATTTTGAATATCCTGAACATCTTCATGATCAACATTATGATTTACCACTTCTTCCTAAGACTGAAATTTCCCCTACTGGAAGATGGCCAAAATTAATGATGACTTTAACCGACAAGTCTCGATATGTTGGACACTACTGGATGATACAACAAGCTTTAGACTTAGGATTGAGAATTACAAAAATTAATCGAGTACTACAATTTTCTCAATCTTGTTGGTTAAAACCTTACATCGACAACAACACAAGAAGAAGAGCCACCGCTACATCAAGTTTTCAAAAAGATTTTTTCAAATTAATGAATAACGCAATATTTGGCAAGACTTTGGAAAACAAAAGGAAACATAAGGATATCAAATTGGTAACTGATCCAGTAAAATTACAGAAATTGGTGCAACAACCAAACTTTGGTTCATCTATAATTATTAATGAAAATCTAGTTGTTATTTCCATGAACAAGAAGTCAGTTACAATGGATCGTCCTTTGTATCTTGGAATGTCAATCTTGGATATTTCAAAAACACATATGTACGAGTTTCATTATAAGAAGATGGTTAACTATTATGGAAGAGAGAACATTGGTATTGCATATATGGACACGGATGCACTAATTTACTGGATTAAAACAAATGACATGTATGAAGATCTACGCACCTTTATATATAAAGATGATTTCGACTTTTCCGATTATCCTAAGGATCATCCAAATTACGACTATGACAGAAATAAGAAAGTATTGGGAAAATTTAAAGATGAAACAAATGGTGTGCCGATGATGGAAATTGTAGCATTAATGTCCAAACTGTATTCATTTCAACTGTACATAAACGAGAGGAACGAACATCAAGTCACGAAGAAGGCCAAAGGAATAAAAACTTTTTTCCTGAAGAAGAATGTACAGTTTGAACATTATAAAAGATGTTTGTTTGAAAATGTTGAAACAACTGCAACGTTCAACACTATTAGAAGTTATAATCATCAAATTTTTAGTGTCAAACAAACAAAGTGGGCATTAAGCTACAAAGATGACAAGCGCCATATTTTAGAAGATAAAATTAATACTTTACCATTCGGCCACTACTCTCTAAACCCTATCGACCAGTAAACCTATTCTTCGTCCTCTACCTTCTTCCTTTTTCCTTTCCGTAAAGAAGAGGGGACATGGCAAGCCCAATGCCATGTTCCCTCTTTTTTACACTAATATGAAATGGCCTTGACCTATATTCAAACTATATAAATGAGAATAAACTATTCTATGGATCAGTATTTTTACATGCAGTGTACAAGCAACATCTGAAGATGGAAAGTGTGAAGGACAAGATTGTAAATGAACTACATAAACCAGCAAGAAGAAGATTTCCAAGAAGAAGTACAATCATTAAAGGAATGAATGATCTTTATCAAGCTGATCTCATTGAAATGATACCGCACAGTAAATTAAATAAAGGATTTAAATATATTTTAACAATTATAGACTGTTTTACTAAAATAGCTGACGCTTTACCAATGAAGGATAAGACTGGTAAAAGTGTTACAAAAGCTATGGAAACCACAATACAAAGAAATAAATTTAAAATTAAACATCTACAGACCGATGATGGAAAAGAATATTTTAATAAAGACTTTGGAGCTTTGATGAAGAAATATCAAATAAATCATTATTCTACAAATTCTGAAGTTAAAGCTTCAATAATTGAAAGATTCAATAGAACATTAAAAAGTGCGATGTATAAACAATTTTCAAAAAGAGGATCATACGTGTGGTATGACATATTACCACAACTTATAAAAGAGTATAACAACAAATATCATCGTACCATTGGAATGAAACCTATCCAGGTAAATAGTGCTAATGCCAAAATTGTATTACAACGCATTAAAAATAATACAACACCGAAATTGGAAAAATTGCAACCAAAGAAGTTCAAGGTCAACGATAAAGTTCGTATAAGCAAATACAAAGGTGTATTTAGTAAAAGATATCTACCAAATTGGACTAATGAAGTATTTACAATTTATAAAGTGCAACCAACTATACCTGAAACCTATTTATTAAAGGATAACAAGGGTGAATTACTTCAAGGTGGATTTTACGGACACGAATTGTTGAAATCAACAGTCGGTGATGTATATCTTGTCGAGAAGATTTTACAAAGGAAAAAGGATATGGTTAAAGTCCGGTGGTTAGGGTTTGATAAAAGTGAAGACTCTTGGATTCCTTCAAAAGACTTAGTATAGTTGTTTAATAGCTCATTGTGTGTTTAACCTTTATACAAGATGGAGATTGTACAACAAAAAGACCGATTTAATATCAATAACATTGATGAATTGACAGTTGACAATGATAAGTTAAATCATGGAAAACATGGTGAATTACTACCAAATACGATAAGATGTCTAATAACTGGTCCTTCAAATTGTGGAAAAACTAATGTTGTTTTTAACCTTATAACTAATCCTAAAGGATTGCGTTTTAATAATATATACATTTTTTCAAAATCATTGCAACAACCAAAATATCAATTATTGGATAAAGTACTTGCAAGTGTACCTGAAGTGAATTTTTACAAGTTTAATGCCAGTGAAACAATTATGCAACCAAATGAAGCAAAACCATTTTCTATTTTTATATTTGACGATGTTTCTTGTGAAAATCATGACACAATAAGGAATTATTTTGCTATGGGAAGACATCATAATATTGATAGCATTTATATTGGTCAAACATACAGTAAAATTCCAAAACAACTTATAAGAGACAATGCAAATATGTTGATCATCTTCAAGCAAGATGAAACAAATTTAAAGCATATATATAATGATCATGTAAATGCGGATATGCCATTTGAAAAATTTAAAGAGATGTGTGGCAAAGCATGGAATGAGAAATATAGCTTTCTCGTTATTATGAAGGAAGAAGATATTAAAAATGGTAGATATCGTATAGGGTTGGATAAATTTGTATTTATGCGTTGAACTACCGATGCTACATCTAGTTACACGTTGAACTTCACAGTGTAAACATGGTGAATCAAGAAAAACTATTGAAAGAAATAAAATCACTCAGTGATTCTATTAGGATGAAGAATCGTGCATTGAGGATGGGTTTAAGTGAAAGAGAAGAATTTCTAGAGACTACATTTAAACCTATTACGGAACCTTTAAGACAGATATCAGAAACTATTGGTAAACCTCGTTATGAAGGAGATGTTTTACTACCAGTTTCTAAACAAGAAGTACAAGCATTAAAAAAAGAAGAAGATGATGATTCATATACAAGTGCTAGTGAGCAAGAAGAAACAAAAGAAGAAGAACCAATTGTTGAAAAGGAAGAAGAACAGCCAATACCTGAAGCTGAACAATCTATTCCAAATTTAACTCAATTGAGTAGCGATATATTACAACATGGACCTCTTGGAAGAAAATATATAATGAAAATGCTACATGACATGAAATCAAACCCGAATTTGAGTAGATCACACGTATACGGAGCAAGAATTGATGGGAATGAATTGAAGATTGGCGATTCAAAGCTTGAAATAACACAAGACGATTACATCATTATTGGTGAGCATAGATATAAAGGAACAAAAGGATTATATGAATTAATTTTTAAAAACATACCACTAAGATATTCATCCAAAGATTTAAGTGTTTTTAAGGAGATTCTACAAAATACTAACGCTCATAAAAGAAACTACTTAAAGGATGGAATGATTAATCGTTCACGTGCAACAAAATATAACATCGTTATAAAAAAGTTGTTTCCTCCACGAAAATTGCCAACATTACGTACTGCACCAGCGGTAAGACAACCACTGAAAAGAAAATCTTTATCACTTATGGATTTATCACTTCTTGAACAACATGGTAAAAAGAGTAAAGGAGATACTTCAACATCTGGTAAAGGATTGATGAAAAATCTATACAATACAAATGTGATTTACTACAACGATATCAATAAATTGGTTGATAGAATGAGACTATTGCATGAAGCCATGGAAGCCGGTCATACAGGTTTGAATAATGAATGGGTGGCTCTAGTTGATGAACTTAGGAATCGCGGTATAGTCGTATAATTGTCCGTGGATATAAAAGAGGTGCAAGCATAAGACGTATCAGTTCTAACATGAGCGTCGACAAGTTCGGACGATACTCCGCTTTAGGAGTGCAAGTTGGAGAAGACAGAAAAAGAAGTGGATTACCGCAAACACCTGAAGGTGACTATAGCATAAGTAATAAACGTTTAAAACTAGTTAAAGATCCAGAAGAAGATACTGATGGAGCAAATTTGAAGACAGTAAAAGAAGCTACTTCAACATCATTAAAATTACATAAGAATACTTACGATGTTAAATCACATAGATTAATTAATGTTGGTAAACCAACTGAAGGTTCTGATGCAACTACTAAAGAGTACTTATCATCTGAACTTTTAAATACTTTAAAATTGCAATGGGGTAATAACTTAAAAGATGGACAAACGTATAATGCTGGAAATTATAGAATAACCAACGTGGGAAATCCCAAAAATGATAAAGATTCAGTTAATAAAGAATATTTACATTCTATAATACCGGAAAAAACTGAACATGGATTTTCTTTTTATAAATTTATTATAAATGACATTGGATACCCAAAGGAAGACGGTGATGCTGTAAACCTAAAATACATCAAGGACAACTGTATTTTACAAGATGGTGATGAAATCGATTGTCATGGGAAAGTGTTGTCAAATGTAAAGTTCGGTTCTCAACCAAAAGATGCTGTTACTATGGAACAATTATCTAAAGAATTAAAAAAGGAAACATCCAATTTTGTAAAACATGAAGATGCCGTGTTAAAGCGGGGAGATAAATTTATACATGGAAATGAAAAGTTTAATTTAATGCAAGGAAATAATGATGAATGGGATGCAGGACATAAAACAATAACAAATGGAAGATTTGGTATAAAAGATACAGATGTACCTCTAATGGTGCAAACATTAATTGCGAGTGGTGGTACATTAGGTACATACAATGGTCGTAATAGAAGAATAAAAGATATTTATCCTGGTTACGAAGAAAATGATTGTGTTACAATGAAACAAACAATAACTTGGGATAAACACTTTGGGACCCAATATGATGCAAAGATGAAGAAAATAATTAATATTTTACCAGGTGAAGATTCAAATGATGCTGCTACTATTGGACAAGTCATAAAAATATCAAAAAGTGATTCAACAGCTTACACATGTAATGATAAACGTATTATGCAATTACATGATCCTCAACATCCAAAAGATGCTGTAAATTTAGATTGTTTAATAAGAATAGTGGGCAATTTACTTATTGATACCCACAATCATATAGCTAGTACAACGAGTCATGTGATGATTCAACCCGATGAACGAGAAGCTTGGATTAAAAATAGAATTATAAATCAGTATATAATTAATTTGAATAACTAAGTCTTTAAATATAAAAGATTTTGCACAAGTTATTCATTTGTGTAAAGTATCTCGTGGAGTAAACACGCCAGTTATATAAGACAACATAATGAAGACCGTATCGCTCAGTCATCGTCAAGACAGCGGCAAGAGAGGACGTGGTATAACATCAGCTGCATTATCCCTGCTTAGACGGATTCCAGTTGGTGCTGTTGTAAATCGAACGATAGACGCTTTACCATACGAATTACATCTGCCCGGAGGTTATCAATATTGTGGACCTGGAACTAAGTTGGCAAAGCGTTTAGCAAGAGGAGATCCTGGAATTAATAAATTAGATCAAGCTTGCAAGGAACACGATATAGCATATTCAAAGTATAAAGATTCAACAAATAGATCAATAGCAGATAAAATTCTAGCGGAAAAAGCTTGGCAAAGAGTAAAATCAAGTGACGCAAGTATTGCAGAAAAAGCATCGGCTTGGGCAGTAACTACAGCCATGAAGACGAAAGCAAAGTTAGAAGGTGGAAAACGTCGCAGAGGAAGACCTGCAAAGAAAGGCGCTCCCAAAAGAGGTGGAAACATTAAAAAAGGACGTCGTAGAACTCATAAGGCAAATGTAAAGAAGACTTCTGTTTGGCAAATGGTAAAAAACGGAGCAGGTTTATACCTAAGACCATACCGTGTGTACTAAATAAGAAGAGTCAATTGATAATTCCAAATAAAGCCTTAACAAATCATCAGTTAAATGATTATGTGAAATGTTTGAAAATACCATTCTTTCGAGGAGTTTTTATGAAAGATGCATTACCAACTAAAATATGGAAAAATGAAACTGGAATAGTAAATTTGGATTCCACCTATGGTCCAGGCACTCATTGGGTATGCTATAAAAAACTCGGACAAACCATTTACTACTTTGACAGTTTTGGCAATCTACCACCGCCAAAAGAACTGCAACATTATTTTCGAAACTCCAAAAACATTTTTTACAATTACAAAAGAGAACAACCTAACAATACTGAAATATGTGGGCATTTATGTTTGGAGTTTCTAGCGAAGAGTGTCAGTCAGCTTTAAGATGTCATCGTATACAGTGTCACTGAGTGGAAATTCATCCACATTGAAAAGTACGCTGTTCCCAGCATTGCGTCTATCCAAGGAAAGATTATGGGAAGCGGCATTACTTGATTTGACTACCTACAATTCAATTCCTAATGTTACAGAAGGAAAAAACAATTTACTACATTATTATGAAACTAAGGATGCTGCAGGAAAATACTCAGAATTGAAAATAATTACATTTCCTACTGGAGCATATGAAATTGATGACATAAACCAATTATTACAGAAACAACTCGGAGAAGACAATATCACCGTTAAAGGAAACAATAATACTTTAAAAGCAGAAATAACTTCGAAATATTATATTGATGTCAGCTTGGAACAGTCGATTGGCAGTTTACTTGGATTTACAGATACAAAAAAGAAAATCTTAACTCCTGAAACTACTCATTCAGGTGATTCAACTGTAACAATATTGAAAGTAAATAGTATTGATGTCACGTGCAACATTATACATGGATCGTATAGAGATGGAGTTAATCAACATATTTTACATACATTTTATCCAACAGTGGCTCCCGGTTTTAAAATTGTTGAGAAGCCACAAAACTTGATATACCTACCGTTAAACACCAGTTTCATTTCAGACATCGTACTGAACATATTGGATCAAGACGGTCATAGTGTTGACTTTAGAGGAGAAACAATTACTATACGGATACACATCAGAGCAGCAACATAAAAGTCAACATGGGATTATCATTTAAACCACAATGGAAGAGTCGGGAGCTCAGTAGCTCCTCGACATTGGAAGAGTTAACATCGGAAAACATTCGTTTTCTACAGAAGATTGGATTGAAACTTAACAGCGATGGATATCCTGGATATATCTCAAGGACCAACGTTCGACGAAACACTATGGGAGAAGGAATATCACACGCACAACCCTTACACTTCATCAAAATTAAACAATAACGATGAAATAAGGATCCCCATTCAACAACAAGATATTTACACTTTACCGTGTGAAAGTTACTTGTACATCGAAGGACGGGTATTAAAATTGGATGGAAAAACTGCTTCAACAGTTCCTTTTATAAATAACCCGATGGCATATCTTTTTGATGAAATAAGATATGAAATATCAGGGGTGACGGTTGATTCAACAAAAAAGGTTGGTTTAACAACTACATTGAAAGGATTAACATCATTAACACCGCATGAGAAGAATTCAATAGTCACTGCCGGATGGGTTGCCCCCGATAAAGACACTATAACACCAGCTTCCAACGGTCACTTTGATTTTCATGTACCTTTACGATTGCTTTTGGGATTCGCTGAAGATTACAAACGGGTAATAATAAATGTCAAACAAGAATTAGTATTACTCAGATCTTCAACTAATAAGGACTTGATACTTGCAGACCCTGCAACTACGGAAGATAAACTGGAATGGCAACTACAGTTGGATAAAGTTGTTTGGAGAGTACCTCATGTAAGATTGGCTGATGAACATAGAATCCTATTATTGAGAAAGTTGAAATCTCACCGTGATATTGTGATGCCATTCCGAAGTTGGGAATTTCATGAATACCCTACACTACCTCAGACAGAACGACAAACATGGACCGTCAAGACATCAACTTACTTGGAACGAGCAAGGTACATAATACTCGGTTTTCAAACTAAGCGAAAAGATGTTATCACTGCAAATGCTGGTCAATTTGATCACTGTAAAATAAAGAATTGTAAAGTTTTTCTAAACTCTCAATTCTTTCCCTATGACAATTTGAATGTCATGTTCAGCAAAAAACGTTTTTCCATTTTATACGATATGTATGCAAGATTTCAATCATCATATTATGGAAAGACTAATACACCACTATTATCACCTGACCAGTATTATTCCAAGGCTCCAATAATTGTAATCGATTGTTCAAAACAAAATGAATCGGTAAAATCATCAAGTGTGGATATAAAAATTGAAATGGAATTTGAAGAACCAGTAGCGGATGGAACTTCGGCATACTGTCTAATTCTACATGATAAAATAGTTACTTACACACCGCTGACCGGAATTGTGAAGAATGTACTTTAAGAAGAATTGTACAACAACTGCAAATTTTTGAGGTTAGAATTATCTGCTTTAATTTTTGAGGTTAGAATTTCATTTGTGAAAGACAAGTTGAAAACAAACAATTATGTAATTGTATAAATTTCAAGGATTTTACGAAAAATATAAAAGCGAGAAAATAATTAGTAGAAACTTCATTCTATCTTCAACCTTCGTATGGGAAACATCATTGGCAAGATGAATTCTACTAACGGAGAAGAAAATACACCTCTAATGGATGATAATAGTTCAGATATAGAAAAACAAGTTGAACGAGAAATGGACGAGTTCCTAAAATTCAACAAACATAAGAAGAGAGAAGAAGAAAAAGCTGAAAAAGAAGTAAAAAGGAAGAAGGTTGAAGTTAACATTACAACCAATATTTTAACAGAAGTATTTCTTCGGATTATCTACCCAATTTCTTCATGCATGACAAAAAGTATATCAGTTGGAATTTTAAAATCAATGGATTATTCACCAATTGTTATTTTAAATCATGAGTAGTGGGGTTTGGTTACTTTCAAAACGGAAGTCGTGCCAATTGCCAGCCGCTGCCGGCCAGCTGCCATCGGCCAGCTGCCAAATCAGTCGCTGCCGCCATATGCCATGCCATATAGCTTCCGGTGGGGGAGGAGATGTTATTTGAAATTTGAAATTCAATTTGACAATTGGGTTATGGAAAGTATGTCAAGGTCATCCAGAGTAAGTTTTAAAAAACCCTATCCCGCTACCACCGGAGTAATAGTTCGGAGAGTGGAACTAACTCCGGTGATAGCGGGATAGGTATAGAATTAGGTTTGTGAATTTTATTTGTGAAAAACATACAATCAATGTGTGACAGCAGTGTTTAAACAAGTTGAAGTTTTGTTATGAACTACAGAGTTGTAAACACAAACACCGACGACGATGAGAAGGTAAACGCAGAGTCCCCAGATGATGTATTTAAAAAGTTTGAACAAACGTAACATCTCGAGTTGGTTTTCCCGTTCCATTTCCAACCGTTTGATTTCCAATTTCAATTTATCCTCTTCCATCCTTGTTACAAATGGAACTTCATCCATCATATCCATCATGTTTGTGTTTTTTTTTTTGAAATTTTGAAAGAAGCGATGTTGATAGTTGAAGAGGCGAGGATGGAATGAGAGTTAAAAGAGGGAAATGTCGGTTAAATAAAGAAGTGGTGGGGGGAAAGAGCGTTGTTACATAGAAGCGGTGGGGGAAAGATGCTGCTCATCATTTGCCTCAGAAGTTGTGTCCGACTGTAGAGGGGTAAGAGGAGTAGTATTTAGTAAACTGTCTTCATCAGAACTTTCAACCTTATTACAAATAGGACAAGCGTAAGTTATTTCCAAATTCATTGTAATAGCGTTAAATTTATCTATAATTTCATTTAAAGCATTAAATATTTCTTGTAAATCATCTTTTGAGTTTATTTCAAAACTAGCATTCATTCGTGCCAATGGAGAAGTGTTCATCGTTAGAGAGTTGGCAATCGAATGAGGATTAGCGCCTAGGGAAGGGGGCTTATATAATGGTGACCTTGAGCAGGTGTTTAGGGAGGGGGGCTTTCTAGGGAGGGGGCTTCTATATAGGGGACCTTGAGCTTATGATTGAATAAAATGTTTAGTTCTTCTTCTTCTTCGTCTTTTAATTCAATTATTTGAACCGAAGTAGTTGTTTCATCCTCTTCACTCGATGAAGAAAACAATTCACCAGGATTTAAATATTGAACTACAATTCTGAACCATCTTATAGGATATTCGTCAATGACAGAAAGTAAGTTTTGAAACAATTCTTCCATCTCCTCCCTGTCAGTTATTATATGTTCAAACTTGATAAATTTTCCTTCCATGTTGTTAGTTAGAGTGTTGGAAGTGGAATGATTTAATATTATATAAAAATTAGAACTAATGGTGGGGGAAATCTCAAGGTCATCCAATTGAAGTTTTAAAAAAGAGTGTAAAACTGAAATTATACATTTGATGGTTCTACAGGATCGGAATACCAATCTGATCTGTATTTACATCTTTTTATCATATGTGTAATAAAATCATCTTGATGAGACTTGGTGCGTTGACAATGAGCAAGATCTAGAGGGTGAAATTTGAAACATCTTTGAGGACAACATGTATGAAAATATCTTGATTTGTAAAATTTGAAAGTTCGCAATTCCGGTGGCGGTAGTTGTTTTGTTTTACATTTGCAATAACAAGATCCGAAGAATTCACATTTAGTACAAGCTAACCCATCCACCATCATTGGTCCTAAATCTGTACACTGTTGTTCACAACAGTAACGAGGTTTGTACTTGTATTTTTGCTCTTCCATGTTGACGCTGCGGAGTCTAGTGAAAGAATAAGATTGTATAGTGATGAATAGCGAGTTTTATGTACTATGAAAAGTGGTAGGGGTAATTTCAAGGTCATTCAAATGGAGTTTTAAAAAATTATACCTTACAAGTGTAAGGATTATTGAAATTTAGGAAGTTTGTTTCTGTTTGTTTTCTTCAGACTTTTTTTCTCTCTCCGCCTTAGCCATAGCAATAAGTTCTTCTGTTGATAGTGGATGTACTTCAGGAAATTTTAAAATTAATTTAGCTTGATATCCTTCTTTAGTTAATACATCTAAATCTTGAGTCATTTGTTCAACAGTGTTATAATCCTTTCCATAGATTTTCCCATCAAGTTCAATCATCATTCTGTATAACATTTTGTAGAATAGATCTTGTTGTGGCGAGAGCTGAGAAGCGAATGATTATTTATCAAACTGTTACATCCTTTTTATGAACTTGATATTGATCACGTGATTCCTTAGTTGTAATTTTATTTATTAAAAGTTATTCAACATTGGTAATACTTCTGGAACTTGACGTTATGTTGACCAGCTGGCGATGAAGAAGTTGTAGGTTGTGTAGAAAAAAATATTTCATCATCGCAATATTTTGTTTTAGTGAACATCCTTGTATTAGTAGCACTAACATCAACAGTTAAGTGATAACCACCGGTAAGTAAAACTCGCATTTCGTTAGTTAAATCTTCAAGTTGTTCAAAAGTAGTTATGGTGTTGGTATCATAAGATGCACACTTAACCTTTAGGGACATGTTGAAGTTTTGTATTTAGTGATAGAGAGTGAGATGTGTACGGTACGAAAGGTAGTCGTAGACTGATGAATTTAACAAGTTGATTTTCACTTTTATTATCACACAAAATTGGGTCAAGGTCATCCCATGGAATTTTTAAAAAAAGCAACATATTGTAATGTACAAACACATTACAATATGTTGCTTTTTTTATTTTTATTTTTTTTTTTTTTTTTTTAGGTTTATATCATATTTATTGAGAAACAAATACAAAGAAATATTTACAATCTTATGTACAAACTAATCAGTAGTAGGTGTTACATGAATTGTAAGTTCAGTAGAGTTGTTTCCACTTGGTCCATGTGATACCAAATAGAGTGCGCCGGGTTGAATTATACGAAGATCTTCATTTTGTAGTAGTTGTACGAAGCGCTTTGGTAGGAAGATTTGAAATTTTGCTTCATCACCAATTGTATAAGGTGCCTCGCTTAATGTGCAATTTATAGCATCACCTACTGAAGTTTCCATCTTCTTTATTGTATGAATGATGTAGTGTTTTTCTTCTTTCAGCTCGGAACATTTCTTTGTAGGTAGGATTGTTGATTTTGAATGAGCGTTGAATTGTTCAACTAAATTTTGAAGTAAGTTGTTTGATGCCATCTTAATGTTTTTGCTGATGCTAATCTTCTTGTTAATAAGAATATCCGTTGGAGATGTTGTCTCTTCGGAGGTTCGAGTAATACTCATGCTGTGTCATGGTAGCGCTCTCACTTTTATTATCGAGACTACCCCCACCACTGACACTACCCCCACCACTGATGCTACCCCCACCACTTTGTTGAAGGAAATTATTCAAGCGGTAGGCATTCTTCAAAGCACACTGTGACCTTCGATGTTTAAAACTTTTTGATGAAATACAAAGTTCATTAAAGTAGCATTGGAAATCTCTATCTATTATTGCATTTATCACTTCATTGCTTGTAAATGATTGTATCCAATTTGCTTTTTCCAATCCTCTTGTGTAGATAGTTTTAAACTCTTTACAATAATGATTCATAATATGCGGCATCATGTTATAATGAATAAAACCTTCATCCCATTTTAAGTTATGAAAATGTTTGTTTAACCATTTGTTTGTAACTTTCGCTTTAGTTGTTAGTTTATTGAATGGAAATGGAGGTTTGAACAAGTAATGATAAATTACAGATGTGTTCATATCTAAAATTACTAATTCTTTAATAATGAAATTTCCATCATTCCCTCGAAAAGCTTGAAATTCAATTATACCTCTTTTAACTTCCATTAACTGTGATGCAGTAGAAAACGAAACCCGTTTGTTCATGATGAAGTCTCATCCACAACTGACTGTTATTACAAACACGATTGTTCTTCTTTTATTTCTTGCGCTTCTTCGTTTATATTAAAATTGGTGTGATAGTTGTTTAATTGTCTCCACATATCCACTTCTTGAGGTATTCGATTAAAAATTGAAGTATCCACAGGACCATATAAAATTGGAATGAATGGTTGTCTGTCCAATGTATCGATTAGATAATCTTTAATTATTGTACTTGAAAATACTAGTTGTTTTAAGTATCTAGTGACAGGACCGGTAGTACAACTTAAAGTGTAAAATTCTTCTTTAGTGAAATGTAATTTTACATCATGTCTAGTTAAATCTTTGAAGCGAACAACTTGTCCCCCACGATGTTTGATTATATCAACTTCAATATTTGATTCTAATAAACTTAATCTTGTTCTTTTTCCAAATGTGTTGTTAGTTAAATAACATTCCAAAAGATGTAAATGTTTCATTAGAGAATCCCAAGAAGTTTCAGTAAAGATAACCATTTTACTTCCTTGATTTAACATAACAATTGGTGAATAATCCAATGATTTTACAATTCCAACAGATATACTTTTTGTCATGCATGAAGAAATAGGGTAGAAAATTCGAAGAAATACTTCTGTTAAAATATTTGTTGTAATGTTAACTTCAACCTTTTTTCTTTTTACTTCTTTTTCATCTTCTCCTTCTCCTTCTTTCTTCTTATGTTTGTTAAACTTGAGGAATTCATCCATTTCTTGTTCAACTTGCTTTTCTATATCAGAACTATTTTCATCCATTAGAGGTGTATTTTCTTCTCCGTTAGTAGAATTCATCTTGCGAACGATGTTTCCCAAACGACGGTTGAAGATAGAATGAAGTTTCTACTAGTTAATTTCCTGCTTTTATATTTTTTGTAAAATTCTTGAAATTTATACAATTACATAATTGTTTATTTTCAACTTGTGTTTTATAAACAAAATTCTAACCTTAAAAATTGAGGAAGATAATTCTAACCTTAATATTTTGCAGTAGTTGTACTAATTCTTCTTAAAGTACATTCTTCACTATTCCGGTCAGTGGTGTGTAAGTAACTATTTTATCATGTAGAATTAGACAGTATGCCGAAGTTCCATCCGCTACTGGTTCTTCAAATTCCATTTCAATTTTTATATCCACACTTGATGATTTTACTGATTCATTTTGTTTTGAACAATCGATTACAATTATTGGAGCTTTGGAATAATACTGATCAGGTGATAATAGTGGTGTATTAGTCTTTCCATAATATGATGATTGAAATCTTGCATACATATCATATAAAATGGAAAAACGTTTTTTGCTAAACATGACATTTAAATTGTCATATGGAAAGAATTGAGAGTTTAAGAAAACTTTACAATTCTTTATTTTACAGTGATCAAATTGACCAGCATTTGCAGTAATAACATATTTTCGCTTAGTTTGAAAACCGAGTATTATGTACCTTGCACGTTCCAAGTAAGTTGATGTTTTGACGGTCCATGTTTGTCGTTCTGTTTGAGGTAATGTAGGGTATTCATGAAATTCCCAACTTCGGAATGGCATTACAATGTCACGGTCAGATTTTAACTTTCTTAACAATACGATTCTATGTTCATCAGCCAATCTTACATGAGGTACTCTCCAAACAACTTTATCCAATTGTAGTTGCCATTCCAGTTTATCTTCTGTAGTTGCAGGGTCTGCAAGTATTAAGTCCTTATTAGTTGAAGATCTGAGTAATACTAATCCTTGTTTAACATTTATTATAACCCTTTTGTAATCTTCAGCAAATCCTAAAAGCAATCGTAAAGGTACATGAAAATCAAAATGACCGTTGGAAGCAGGTGTTATAGTGTCTTTATCAGGAGCAACCCATCCGGCAGTGACTATTGAATTCTTCTCATGTGGTGTTAATGATGTTAATCCTTTTAATGTAGTTGTTATACCAACCTTTTTTGTTGAATCAACTGTCACCCCTGATATCTCATATCTTATTTCATCAAACAGATATGCCATTGGGTTATTTATAAAAGGAACTGTTGAAGCAGTTTTTCCATCCAATTTTAATACCCTTCCTTCGATGTACAAATAACTTTCACATGGTAATGTGTAAATATCTTGTTGTTGAATGGGAATTCTTATTTCATCATTATTGTTTAATTTTGATGAAGTGTAAGGGTTGTGTGTGTGATATTCCTTCTCCCATAGTGTTTCGTCGAATGTCGGTCCTTGAGATATATCCAGGATATCCATCGTTGTTAAGTTTCAATCCAATCTTTTGTAGAAAACGAATGTTGTCTGATGTTAACTCTTCCAATGTCGAGGAGCTACTGAGCTCCCGACTCTTCCGTTGTGGTTTAAATGATAATCCCATGTTGATTTTTATGTCGCCGCTCTGATGTGTATTCGTATAGTAATTGTTTCTCCTCTAAAGTCAACACTATGACCGTCTTGATCCAATATGTTCAGTACGATGTCTGGAATGAAACTGGTGTTTAACGGTAGGTATATCAAGTTTTGTGGCTTCTCAACAATTTTAAAACCTGGAGCAACTGTTGGATAAAATGTATGTAAAATATGCTGATTTACTCCTTCTCTATATGATCCATGTATAATATTACATGTTACATCAATACTATTTACTTTTAATATTGTAACAGTTGTATTACCTGAATGAGTAGTTCCAGGAGTTAAGATTTTCTTTTTTGTATCTGTAAATCCAAGTAAACTGCCAATAGAGTTTTTCATTCCGACATCTATATAATATTTTGAAGTTATTTCTGCTTTTAAAGTATTATTATTTCCTTTGATTGTGATATTATCTTCTCCGAGTTTTTTCTGCAATAATTGGTTTATATCATCAATTTCATAAGCTCCAGTAGGAAATGTAATTATTTTCAATTCTGAGTATTTTCCTGCAGCATCCTTAGTTTCATAATAATGTAGTAAATTGTTTTTTCCTTCTGTAACATTAGGAATTGAATTGTAGGTAGTCAAATCAAGTAATGCCGCTTCCCATAATCTTTCCTTGGATAAACGCAATGCTGGGAATAGAGTACTTTTTAATGTGGATGAATTTCCACTCAGTGACACTGTATACGATGACATCTTAAAGGTGACTGACACTTTTCGCTAGAAACTCCAAACATAAATGTCCACATATTTCAGTATTGTTAGGTTGTTCTCTTTTGTAATTGTAAAAAATGTTTTTGGAGTTTTGAAAATAATGTTGAAGTTCTTTAGGCGGTGGTAGATTGCCAAAACTGTCAAAGTAGTAAAAGGTTTGTCCGAGCTTTTTATAGCATACCCAATGAGTGCCTGGACCATAGGTGGAATCCAAATTTACTATTCCAGTTTCATTTTTCCATATTTTAGTTGGTAATGCATCTTTCATAAAAACTCCTCGAAAGAATGGTATTTTCAAACATTTTACATAATCATTTAACTGATGATTAGTTAAGGCTTTATTTGGAATTATCAATTGATTTTTTTTATTTAGTACACACGGTACGGTCTTAGGTATAAACCTGCTCCGTTTTTTACCATTGACCAAACAGAAGCCTTTTTTACTTTTGCTTTACGAGTTCTACGACGTCTCTTTCTAATATTTCCACCTTTTTTGGGAGCTCTTCTTTTTGCAGGTCTTCCTCTGCGACGTCGTCTTCCACCACCAAACTTAGCTTTTGTCTTCATGGCTGTTGTTACTGCCCAAGCCGCTGCTTTTTCTGCAATACTTGCGTCACTTGATTTTACTCTTTGCCAAGCTTTTTCTGCTAGAATTTTATCTGCTATTGATCTATTTGTTGAATCTTTAAACTTTGAATATGCTATATCGTGTTGTTTGCAAGCTTGATCTAATTTATTAATTCCAGGATCTCCTCTTGCTAAACGTTTTGCCAACTTAGTTCCAGGTCCACAATATTGATAACCTCCAGGAATATGTAATTCGTATGGTAAAGCGTCTATTGCTCGATTTACAACAGCACCAATAGGTATCCGTCTAAGCAGGGATAACGCAGTTGAAGTTATACCACGTCCTCTCTTGTTGCTGTCTTGATGATGACTGAGTGATACGGCCTTCATTATGTAGTCTTATATAAACTGGTGTGTTTACTCCACAAGATACATTACATAAATGAATAAGTTATGTATAATTTTTTATATTTAAACACTTAGTTATTCAAATTAATTATATATGGATTTATAATTCTATTTTTAATCCAAGCTTCCCGTTCATCGGGTTGAATTATCACATGACTCGTTGTACTAGCTATATGATTATGGGTATCAATAAGTAAATTGCCCACTATTCTTATTAAACAATCTAAATTTACAGCATCTTTTGGATGTTGAGGATCATGTAATTGCATAATACGTTTATCATTACATGTGTAAGCTGTTGAATCACTTTTTGATGTTTTTATGACTTGTCCAATAGTAGCAGCATCATTTGAATCTTCACCTGGTAAAATATTAATTATTTTCTTCATCTTTGCATCATATTTGGTCCCAAAGTGTTTATCCCAAGTTATTGTTTGTTTCATTGTAACACAATCATTTTCTTCGTAACCAGGATAAATATCTTTTATTCTTCTATTACGACCATTGTATGTACCTAATGTACCACCAGTAGCAATTAATGTTTGCACCATTAGAGGTACATCTGTATCTTTTATACCAAATCTTCCATTTGTTATTGTTTTATGTCCTGCATCCCATTCATCATTATTTCCTTGCATTAAATTAAACTTTTTATTTCCATGTATAAATTTATCTCCCCGCTTTAACACGGCATCTTCATGTTTTACAAAATTGGATGTTTCCTTTTTTAATTCTTTAGATAATTGTTCCATAGTAACAGCATCTTTTGGTTGAGAACCAAACTTTACATTTGTCAATGTTTTACCATGACAATCGATTTCATTAACATCTTGTAAAATACAGTTGTCCTTGATGTATTTTAGGTTTACAGCATCACCGTCTTCCTTTGGGTATCCAATGTCATTTATAATAAATTTATAAAAAGAATATCCATGTTCAGTTTTTTCCGGTATTATAGAATGTAAATATTCTTTATTAACTGAATCTTTATCATTTTTGGGATTTCCCACGTTGGTTATTCTATAATTTCCAGCATCATATGTTTGTCCATCTTTTAAGTTGTTACCCCATTGCAATTTTAAAGTATTTGAAAGTTCAGATGATAAGTACTCTTTAGTAATTGCATCAGAACCTTCAGTTGGTTTACCAACATTAATTAATCTATGTGATTCAACATCATAAGTATTCTTATGTAATTTCAATGATGTTGAAGTAGCTTCTTTTACTGTCTTTAAATTTGCTCCATCAGTATCTTCTTCTGGATCTTTAACTAATTTTAAACGTTTATTACTTATGTTATAGTCACCTTCAGGTGTTTGCGGTAATCCGCTTCTTTTTCTGTCTTCTCTAACTTGCACTCCTAATGCGGAGTAGCGTCCGAACTTGTCGACGCTCATGTTAGAACTGATACATCTTATACTTGTAACTTCTTTATATTTGCGGACAATTATACAATTATACCACGATTTTTAAGTTCATCAACTAGAGCCACCCATTCATTATTTAAACCAGTATGACCGGCTTCCATAGCTTCATGCAATAGTCTCACTCTGTCAACTAATTTATTGATGTCGTTGTAATAGATAACATTTGTATTGTATAGATTTTTCATTAATCCTTTACCAGATGTTGAAGTATCTCCTTTACTCTTTTTACCATGTTGTTCAAGAAGTGATAAATCCATAAGTGATAAAGATTTTCTTTTTAAAGGTTGTCTCACGGCCGGTGTGGTACGTAATGTTGGTAATTTTCGTGGGGGAAACAATTTTTTTATAACAATACTATATTTTGTTGCACGTGAACGATTAATCATTCCATCCTTTGAGTAGTTTCTTTTATGAGCGTTAGTATTTTGTAAAATTTCTTTAAAAGTATTTAAATCTTTTGCTGAATATTTTATTGGTATATTTTTAAAAATTAATTCATATAATCCTTTTGTTCCTTTATATCTATGGTCACCAATAATGATATAATCGTCTTGAGTTACTTCAAGCTTAGAGTTACCAATTTTCAATTCATTTCCATCAATTCTTGCTCCATATACATGTGATTTACTTAAATTTGGATTTGATTTCATGTCATGTAGCATTTTCATTATATATTTTCGTCCAAGAGGTCCATGTTGTAATATATCACTACTCAATTGAGTTAAATTTGGAATAGATTGTTCTGCTTCAGGTATTGGCTGTTCTTCCTTTTCAACAATTGATTCTTCTTCATTTTTTGTTTCTTCTTGTTCACTAGCACTTGTATATGAATCATCATCATCATCTTCTTTTTTTAATGCTTGTACTTCTTGTTTAGAAACTGGTAGTAAAACATCTCCTTCATAACGAGGTTTACCAATAGTTTCTGATATCTGTTTTAAAGGTTCCGTGATAGGTTTAAATGTATTCTCTAAAAATTCTTCTCTTTCACTTAAACCCATCCTTAATGCACGATTCTTTATCCTAATAGAATCACTGAGTGATTTTATTTCTTTTAATAGTTTTTCTTGATTCACCATGTTTACACTGTGAAGTTCAACGTGTTACTAGATGTAGCATAGGTAGTTCAACGTATTAATACAAATTTATCCAATCCTATACGATATCTACCATTTTTAATATCTTCTTCTTTCATAATAACGAGAAATCCATATTTTTCATTCCATGCTTTACCACACATTTCTTTAAATTTATCAAATGGCATATCCGCATTAACATGATCATTATATATATGCTTTAAATTTGTCTCATCTTGCTTAAAGATGATCAACATATTTGCATTGTCTCTTATAAGTTGTTTTGGAATTTTACTGTATGTTTGACCAATATAAATGCTATCAATATTATTATGTCTTCCCATAGCAAAATAATTTCTTATAGTATCATGATTTTCACAAGAAACATCGTCAAATATAAAAATGGAAAATGGTTTTGCTTCACCTGGTTGCATTATTGTTTCACTAGCATTAAACTTGTAGAAATTCACTTCAGGTACACTTGCAAGTATTTTATCTAATAATTGATATTTTGGTTGTTGCAATGATTTTGAAAAAATATATATATTGTTAAAGCGTAAACCTTTAGGATTAGTTATAAGGTTAAAGACAACATTAGTTTTTCCACAATTTGAAGGACCAGTTATTAAACATCTTATAGTATTTGGTAGTAATTCACCATGTTTACCATGATTTAACTTATTATTGTCAACTGTCAATTCATCAATATTATTAATATTAAATCGATCTTTTTGTTGTACAATCTCCATCTTGTTTAAAGGTTAAACACATAATGAGCTATTTAATAACTATACCAAGTCTTTTGAAGGAATCCAAGAGTCTTCACTTTTATCAAATCCTAACCACCTAACTTTAACCATATCCTTTTTCCTTTGTAAAACCTTTTCAACAAGATATACATCACCAACTGTTGATTTTAACAACTCATGTCCATAGAATCCACCTTGAAGTAATTCACCCTTATTATCCTTTAAAATGTAAGTTTCAGGTATAGTTGGTTGCACTTTATAAATTGTAAATACTTCATTAGTCCAATTTGGCAGATATCTTTTACTGAATACACCTTTGTATTTGCTTATACGAACTTTATCATTAACTTTAAACTTTTTTGGTTGTAACTTTTCTATTTTTGGTGTTGTATTATTTTTGATGCGTTGTAATACAATTTTACCATTAGCACTGTTTACTTGGATAGGTTTCATTCCAATGGTGCGATGATATTTGTTGTTATACTCTTTTATAAGTTGTGGTAATATGTCACACCACACATATGATCCTCGTTTTGAAAATTGTTTATACATAGCTCCTTTTAATGTTCTATTAAATCTTTCAATAATTGAAGCTTTAACTTCAGAATTTGTAGAATAATGATTTATTTTATATTTTTTCATCAAAGCTCCAAAATCTTTATTAAAATATTCTTTTCCATCATCCGTTTGTAAATGTTTAATTTTAAATTTATTTCTTTGTATTGTTGTCTCCATAGCTTTGGTAACACTTTTACCAGTCTTGTCCTTCAAGGGTAAAGCATCAGCTATTTTAGTAAAACAGTCTATAATTGTTAAAATATATTTAAATCCTTTGTTTAATTTACTGTGTGGTATCATTTCAATAAGATCAGCTTGGTAAAGATCATTCATTCCTTTAATGATTGTACTTCTTCTTGGAAATCTTCTTCTTGCTGGTTTATGTAGTTCATTTACAATCTTATCCTTTACACTTTCCATCTTAAAGTGTTGCTTGCACACTGTTTGTAGAAATACTGATCCATACAATGGTTTATTCTCTTATATATAGTTGAAATATAGGTCAAGGTCATTTCATATTAGTGTAAAAAAGAGGGAACATGGCATTGGGCTTGCCATGTCCCCTCTTTTTTACGGAAAGGAAAAAGGAAGAAGGTAAAGGACGAAGAATAGGTTTACTGGTCGATAGGGTTTAAGGAATAGTGGCCAAATGGTAGAGTATTAATTTTATCTTCTAAAATATGTCGCTTGTCGTCTTTGTAGCTTAATGCCCACTTTGTTTGTTTGACACTAAAAAGTTGGTGGTTATAACTTCTAATAGTGTTAAATGTTGCAGTTGTTTCAACATTTTCAAACAAACATCTTTTATAATGTTGAAACTGTACGTTCTTCTTTAGGAAAGATGTCTTTATTCCTTTAGCTTTTTTTGTGACTTGATATTCGTTCCTTTCATTTATGTACAGTTGAAATGAATAGAGTTTAGACATTAATGCTACAATTTCCATCATCGGCACACCATTTGTTTCATCTTTAAATTTTCCCAATACTTTTTTGTTTTTGTCATAGTCGTAATTTGGATGGTCCTTAGGATAATCGGAAAAATCAAAATCATCTTTATATACAAAGGTCCGTAAATCCTCATACATGTCATTTGTTTTAATCCAGTAAATAAGTGCATCCGTATCCATATATGCAATACCAATGTTATCTCTTCCATAATAATTAACCATCTTCTTATAATGAAACTCGTACATGTGTGTTTTAGAAATATCCAATATTGACATTCCAAGATATAAAGGACGATCCAATAGAACTGATTTTTTGTTCATAGAAATGACGACAAGATTTTCATTTATAGTTACGGATGAACCAAACTTTGGTTGTTGCACTATTTTCTGTAATTTTACTGGATCAGTTACTAATTTGATATTCTTATGTTTCCTTTTGTTTTCTAAAGTCTTGCCAAATATTGCATTGTTCATCAGTTTGAAGAAATCTTTTTGAAAACTTGATGTAGCAGCAGCTCTTCTTCTTGTGTTGTTGTCGATGTACGGTTTCAGCCAACAAGATTGAGAGAATTGTAGTATTCGATTAATTTTTTAAATTTTTAATCTCAAGTCTAAAGCCTGTTGTATCATCCAATAATGTCCAACATACCTAGACTTATTGTTTAAAGTCATTAATAATTTTGGCCATCTTCCAGTAGGGGAAATTTCAGTCTTTGGAAGAAGTGGTAAATCGTAATGATGATCATGAAGATGTTCAGGATATTCAAAATCGACGTCAAAAATGTAACCAGTTTCACCATGCTTTGGTATATCCATTATGTTTCCAATTGATTCTGGATCTATCCATTTAAAATTATCATATGGAAGGGGATTTGACATTGCCCATCCGTATAAGTTATTTGCATCGAAATAACCTAGAAATGTTGTTGGTTTTGATGCATCATAATCGGGCAGATACTTATTATTAGCCTTAACATGTCTGGTTACACTTTGTGTCAATCCCCCTCGAACTCCTGATTCTAACATTAAAACCATATCTATATCAGTAAGAAGTTGTAATTTACAATTTGTTTCTTTCAACATGGCTTGCCATGCTAGTCCAGGTGAAGTGTATGAATGAAGAGGGTCCAATCCATATGCTGCAAAACACGTATTTCTAAATTCTTCCATTATATCACATAATAAAGTTACATCTAATTTAACATAAAAATCTGAATATTCTCCCAATGTTGTAAATCCTAATTCATTCCATACTTTACATGCATGATCATAATCCTCTTGAGATATGTCCATGTCGTATAGTTTACTTTTAAATTCTTCTTTTGGCGGAAGTGATGTTTCATTAAACTTTTCTAAACTGTCTATATAACCATATGGGAAAACACCTTTCCGAAGTACGAGATCCAGTTTGTCGTTACTTACAATCTTCTTTGTTTCAATAAAATCTTGTTTCCTTAAATTTTCAGAAAGTTTAGACAAACTCGACGGCATAAATCGGTAGGAGTCTAAGAATCTTAATTTGACATTTCCAACTGTTTTAGAGAAACTTATAAATTTTTCTGAAGTTTCAGCCAATACATCTATCGAACCATCGTCTCTTCCTAATTCAGGTATTATAAAATGAGCATCATACCCACTGAGGTTATGCAGAACCACAGGAATAAATAGTGGTAAACGATAGCTCAAATTACATTTATTACAAGCAGCACCCCTGTAATAACCTGTAAGGTGGTCATGATCTTTAACTTTATAATTGTCAATGGTAAATTCATTTTTACATAAGAAACAATGAGTTGCATTTTCATGTTGAATTTCCTCTTCTTCCTCCATCGGTTTCATTGGTATGATATTTGTATATAATCTTTGTACATTTTCAGCTATTAAATATAAATGGTCAAGAAATATTGTTTCCACATTTTCACCACGATATACTAGAGGTTCTGAAGTTAATCCATATTGGTTTAAATGTTCTTCTGATAATGTTGATTTAACCATTAAACAAAAACTATTTGGTTTATGCATTTGATATTTGACACTTTTTCTAGCTTCACAATTTTCATCTTCTATAGGAATTAGTGTTGATTCAAAATCAGCATATACAACTATAGGGATACGATATTGATGATGAACTTTTTTAAATGTAACAAATGCTCTGCTTTCTGAAGGTAAAATAATTTTTGCTTCATAATTATTGTTACATAATCTTTTGTGCTCTTGTAACCATTCCATTCCTTGTCTTCCTTCTCGTTGGAAATTAAAACATCTTTTGCAGATCAGCTTTTTGTTTCGATTTTTTGAAAGTTGTTTATTAACAAGAGAGTCAAATTTCTTTATATACACATAATGAGATACATCTCCTTGTGTTAGTAGTAGTAAATCTGTATGATCTGCTAGTTCTTCTTTAGCAATACGTAAAGGATAAACTTTATTTGAACTATCTAATCCAAAAACATTAATAGATGTGCCGGGATTTTTCTTCTCAAATTTTGATATATCTTTTAGTGATACAGGATAACTAATTCCTTGAAAGTTATATCTATATCTTTGATTTTCATAGTGCTGGTTTGGTTCATTACAATGATTTGGTACAAATTTACATGTCATCGCATATCTAAAACATTCGTTATCTTGATTTTTCACATTAACACATGATCTTGTATCCTCAATTATTTTTGGTAAACGAATATAACTAGATCCCATTAGTCCATATCCATGTTTATGAACTCTTATATTTAATCCTTCAATACTTATAAGACTCCACCCTGATCCT
The DNA here is from genome assembly GCA_030545055.2 of Neoaliturus tenellus. Taxonomy (NCBI): domain Eukaryota; kingdom Metazoa; phylum Arthropoda; class Insecta; order Hemiptera; family Cicadellidae; genus Neoaliturus; species Neoaliturus tenellus. Next base: position 268,822,604 of record CM061532.1, read on the forward strand.
CGTCCTTCATGTTCCTGAATTTTAGTGAATATTTCTTCTATACATTTTTCAACTATTGAATCAATGTCTGAACTTCCTATTATAGTTTGATTTTTAGTTATAAATCCTCTTGGTGATAATTCTTCTTGTACATTTATAAACATAGCTTCTAGTAGTAATCCAAATTTGAGAAAATTCAATCTTTTTAATTCTTCTTTTAAAGTTCTACTGATGATAGGTTTTGCTTCTCTAATAAATTCTTCTAAGTTTAAATCTTCATTTTGAATCTTATGATGCATTACTACCTTTCCGGGTAAAGCTGATACTTGTAAATTTGGTAAAGTTGTTGTAGGTCTTGCTGTTATTTCATTTAGTTCTTCTTGTTCTTCTTGTTCTTCTATGTTGTTGTGAATTAGTTCCTTATGTATTTCTAACAGAATATCATCATTAAACGATTCCAAACATTTATCGCAATGATACATGTTTGGTGGTGTTCACTCTTCAAAATTTCGCCAATAAATGAAATGAGCTCTCCCTTTCCTTCTTTTATAATAGTTCCCCCACTACTATTTCATCTTCTTCTTCTTCACTTTCAGAAGAAAACAAACGTCTTGGACAAAATATTAATCTTCTACTAACAGATTCTTCATTAGTATTCTCTATATGAATTGGAGTTTCAATATGTATTTCTTCATATTCAAATGATGACGAAGACTCTGATATTACTACATCCATATCCAAATTTTCATTCTCCACATCATTGGCATTTTCTTCTTCTGATGTTGTTACATCCACATCCATATCATTTATAGTTTCTACTTCTGAAGTTTCGCTATTATTTTCATCTTCTTCCATATTTAAATCCTCTAATTGAATTTTATACAATATTTCAATCATAGATTTCCTTGGATAATCGGTGTTGTCCACAGGAGCCATTTCCAGTAAATGAGGAATAACTGTTTTTGATCCGGCTTATATGATATTTTGCTAAGTATGTCAAGGTCATTTTTGAGTAAGCGAGAACTGGGAATAGATCACTAAGCAGCATGATGATTCATTACTACAAAGTGATCTATTCCCCATTCTCTAAGAAGTGTCCAATCAATAACCAAAGTCCAAGTTCATTTTTTTTTGTTTTGTTTAATTTAATTCTTTTACATCTTCTTCTTTTATTACACAATTTATAGGTTCACTGTTCGATGTTTCAATATGTTGTTTTATCTTGTGCTCCAGCTCTTCTATTCTTGCTTCCTTTATCATTAATTCCGATTGTAAGTAACTGATGTAATCAGCCGCCATGTCTACCGTTCTTGATCTTATTTCTCCTAACTTAACACCAGGAATCAATCTCTGTAGTTTGTAAAATCTCAACCTTATTCTTGACTCTCTTACTTTAGCCATTTCTCGAAATCTTTGTTTTCTATCTTCTTCTTTGCTTGTGGTCAAGTCCATACTTCTGACAAGTTTACTTTCAGAGTGATTCCTCTACAGTAGGCTTCTCCTTTATACACTTTCCCCCACCATTTTCAATTTCCCCCACCCTACTAATGTAGGTCAAGGTCATCCAATATAACGCGAGAACGAGGAATAGAGCACTAAGTGGCATGTTAGTCCATTACCACAAAGTGATCTATTCCTCGCTCTCTATTCTACATCTACTTTTTTTTTCATTTTACTATTTTATTATTTTTTTTTTTGTTTTTCTTGGGGGAATGAGTGTTTACTTCTTACAATGTTCATTCTTCTTCTCCAACTTTTCAATTTTTTCTAACAATTCCAACAAATATGCATTGGTTGCTTGCAAAGTTTGTATTCTAGTACATCCCACTTTAATAGAGGGAACTGTTAACTGTAATTTTGTAAATTCTATCCTTTCTTTCTTGCATCTTTCTCTCATGTATGTGTTTTTCCTGATTCTTCCTGATTGAGCTGATATTAACTTATTACAATCCGAATGGGGTTTTGATACTTTAAATACTGATGTACAAAAATTAGTTGATGTTGTTGGCTGTTGATTTTCATAGAAATTTTGTGTTGAAGTAGTAGTTTGCTGATTTCCATAACAATTTATACTTGAAGTGGCCGGTTGCTGATTTTCATACCAAATTGAACTTGAAGTACTAGGCAGCTGATTTTCATACCAATTTGAATTTGAAGTGCTAGGCTGATGATTTTCATAACAATTTGAACTTGAAGTATTTGGTTGATAATTTTGATGCCAATCTACAGATGCCAATACAGGTGTTGTGGAAGGATGCTCCATCGTTGTATAGAGTGAATTCTGTTCTACAATTTTGCTGGTTTTATCTCATTTCCCCCACCAATAACTTTTACATTTCCCCCACCACAATAATTTAAATTAGATACCAAACTTCTAAGGTCACATCCAAATCTTCTTCTTTTAAATATTTTATAAATGCAGAGCTTTCTGATGTTACATTAGGTGTGTTTAAATATGCCATTATTTTGTCATGACTTTCTTCATTGTGAATATAGCAATGTACATTTAGCAACTTTTGATTATCTTCTTTAGACTTCACAAATCCTGCAACAGAGCTCCAATCTTCATATTTAATTTTAAAATGGCAAACTTCGAACTGCATGTTGTTTCAACAAATGCTGCAACAATATTAAAAGTCTCTTCAAACAGCCTACATTTATACAAGTTCTCCCACCACTTTATAATCCCCACTCTTTTTCTTCCCCACCTTCTTCATATGTAGAAGGGATATCATGATTTTAATGCACTATACTTAATAAATTCAAACAAGTTTTGTGCACAAATGTTACATTTTTTCTTGACTGTTTCAAATTTCATCACTTGGCCTTTTACAAGGTGAACTAATTTACCTCCATCATCTTCAAATTGTTCAAAGTCTAAAACAGATGCTTTTCCACAATCATGACACATTTTTGTTCCATCTTCAAAAATAAAAGCAAGATAAATACCAAATCCACTATTGTCCTTCTTAAATTTCATGACCATTTCACGAATTGGTTGAGGTATTTCACATTTATTTGATGTTATTATATAACGGTAAAGAAACCCATTATTGATAATTTGTTGTAAACACAAAACTAACAAGCTGTCCATAGTGTTAGACTTGTACTGAAAGTTATATCCATAACTATCTCTTTATATGCTCTTACCCCCACCACTTTTATGTAGGTCAAGGTCATCGGATATTAAGCGAGAACTGGGAATAGATCACTAAGCGGCATGTTATTACATTACCACAAAGTGATCTATTCCCTATTCTCTAAAAGGGGTGCTGATAATTTAGATTCCTAAAATTTCTTTTCCTTCTTCTTCACCTTCTTGAACAGTTGTATTACCAGACATGTGTGATATTAATTTCTTCAATTCTCGATTTTCCATTTCTAATCTTTTCAATTTTAGATCTCTTGCTTCAACTTGTACTTTCAAAAATTTGATATAACTTCCAGCCCAGTGGAGAGTTTTCAATCTTGGTGCTCCAAGTTCAATTCCTGGTATTTGAAATTGTAGTCTATTGAATTCCATCTTCATATCTTCTCGGTCTTGTCTTTCTTTTTCTAGTCGTTTTAATCTTTGTTTTTCCCTGAAGGAAGAAGTCGGTACATGATGAAACATTTTGATCAACAATTTCTTGAAGAGTGAGCTTCTACACAGATAGTCAACACATTTATCCATCAAATTTAAGTCAGTAGTGGGGAGATGCCAATGGTGGGGAGACGTCAATGGTAGGGAGAGTTATACTAATGTAATGGTTATTTCTACCGTTACACTCGCTCCATTCTCGAAAAGATATTTGTAATATGGTTAAGGATACTGTTCTCTTTCAGATCCCGCATGTTCTTGAATAAAGTTGAAAGCCAATTTTTTTGAATAATCATTGTGAAATACTTCCCTCACACAAACAAGAATTTTTTCTTCCAAAAATTTGACTTGAACCAATGGTATTTTGCTTACATCGTCCTTGTCCATGATAGGTAGCTTGTAGGTAAAAGTATTAGGTGGTAGTTTTTGTGGTTTATCCAGTAGAGAACAAAATTTCTTGTACAATTTCTCCTCAATGTCTGGAAAACGATGTATATCAAACAGATTGTAGTATGAAGGATCAAAAGGTATTTTACGAAACATCTTCGGTCACTAGTCTCTTTAAGACTGATCTCCTGCACAAATATTTAACACATTTATAAACATTCCCCCACCAACTTTTAACTTGTGGTGGGGATATTTTCCCTCCACTACTTCTTCAAAATAGTGGGGGTACCTTAGTCCAATTCAGATTCAGATTCAGAAGACAGTAAAGGTGATATGGGTGATTCCAATGATGAATCCAATATAAATATTTCAATAGCTTCCTTAATTATATCTTCATCACTATCATTTATCATTTCTTCAAATAGTTCTTGTTCAATCTGTACCATTTCTTCCTCTTCCATCATAGAATCATTATCAGTTTCGTCATAATTTTCCTCTATGTTTTCTTCCTGTATTTCATTTGTGCTTTCAAAAACATCTTTAACTTGAGAATAATTAATAAATGGAGTATCTCTAGACAACATGTTTCCTTACTACTTCTTTTACTTCAAATAACAAACTATGCATTGCTTACTTAGTCTTATATATACTCCTACCCCCACTATTTTTGCAAAACCAAGTAATAGGAGGGGGTTTATATCTATTCTTCTCTATCTAGGTTATATTTCATTGCTGTCACATCTACTATAATTTTCTGCTCTTCAACTTTATTGCGAATAAAAATTGTCCAAGGAAATAGTTCATTAATATTGTTAATTGTTACTTTTATACTATACAAAATTTCAAAATGTTCTACTAATGAAACAAAAACTATAACTCCTAGCTCATTGTTTGCCATAATTTTTTCTTCAATTTTCATCCGTAAGTTTGTTATCAAACTCCATATATTAATATCATTGGCTATAAAACCATCAATTCTGGTAAGCATCTTCATGCCGCAAGGTGTAGGTACAGACTAGAAACTTGGAGGTTCATAGCCCGCCTTTTTATTAATTTTAAAAATGGGGAGGGGGAAGGAATAAGGATTGGGAAGGGATAGGGTGTATGGTGGGGGAAAGGTAATTTTTGTTATTACACTACTTGTGCAAGAAAATAGCCACCAGTGTCTACACCTTGTTCATAGCACTCCATCATAGATTGTGCCCACTGCAACATGCGGTCTCTGTCATTTGGTGTGACAAGTAAAGAATGACTATCACCATACAATATAAAAGAGTCAATTCGTATATAACATCCTAAATTTAACCATTTATTAGCTTCAACCATAAACTTTTCTATTGTATCAAATGGAAATTGTGGATCAATTGCTATAACTTTACGTTCTTCACTAAGTTCAACACTATAATCATCATCGTCTTCACTCTCACTCTCACTACCATTATTTAAAATGTCTTCAGGTTGTACAAAAACATCGGAAATTTCGGAAGAATTAAAATGGTAATTCACATTAGGAGGCATTTTTTCAAACAAATAATATTTTAAAAGGTGGAGAAAAAAATACAAGAGATGTACTTCACGGCACAAAGTGCGAGTACAGACTAGAAACCTGAAGGTTCATAGCCCCACTTTTATAAATTTTAAATATGGGGAGGGGGAAGGAATAAGGATTGGGAAGGGATAGGGTGGAGGTGGGGGAAGGGTAATGTGGTTATTAAGCCACTCTTGCAACAAAGTACCCAACACCAATGTTCAGTTCGTATGATCTCATCACATCGTCCTGCCAAGTAAGAATTTGTTCTCGATCATTTGGAGTTAGAAGGAAGAAGTTACTGTTATTGTAGACAATAGGTGAACCAATTATAATGTTGAATCCTAAATTTAGCCATCTATGTGCTTCAAAAATAAATCTTTCAACTACATCAAAAGGAAATTGTGTTTCTATAAAATATACTTTGAATTGTTCATTAATTTCAATTTCATCTTCACTGTCATCTTCACTTTCATCTTCACTGCTATTATCCATGTCTTCTATCACATCTTCTTCATGTTCTTGGAAAGCATCTTCTTCATGATGTTGGAAACCATCTTCAGGTGGTTGAAAAACATCTGCATTTTCTGAAGGATTAAAATTTTCATTAAAGTAAGGAAGCATTTTAAAAATAAAGATATTAAAACTGGCAGGAACAAAGCAACAAGAGCGGCGAAGCAACAAGAGTGGTGGAAGAAACCAGAATGAAACACTAGCCATAGCCGGCGCGTCTTTTATAACGGTATGCAAATGAGAGGGGTTAGCAGCCGGCCATGACCGGTCATTGGCCCGGGAGGTGGGGGAAGGAGTGGGGGAAGGAGTGGGGGAGAGGGGGGGGGGCTCCACTTTTTCGGGGGGGGGTCATTGACCTTTCAGGTCCGGTCATTGACCCTAAGGAGTGGGGATGGACACAGAACCCTCCTTTGCTTACTACTACACGGATCAAACTAGCCATGTACCAGAACTTATTTCTGCTAAGTCGCATGTAAGCTAAATAGCTTACATCCCTAAATTTAAGTCTTAGGTGGCCCTGAAAAGGGCCGTTTGGCTGGGTTTGGTGGACTGCTATGGAGCTTAATGCATAAAAAAATAAGGGACTTCAATGTTGTTTTCCAAATGGATTTCAGCAGGATCGGCTTGTATAAACTTGTACAAATTAAGTGCACAAATATCGCATTTTTCTTCTTCTGGGATGATAAACTTGTATGACAAGTAAGATTTGTATTCATAAACTCCACCATCTATTATAAAATCCAATCTTCCATTTCCTATTGCAGCCGAACCGCATTCTGGACACATATTTGTTCCATCCATAAATTTATACTTAAGGTAATGAAAAACTCCAAAATTTTCCCTATAAAAAGAATACACTTCTTGACGTAGTGTTAGTGGAAGGTTTGCATCTTGAAATGCAAGTTCCACCAACACTATATTTGAAACTATCTGTCGCAAACATAATTCTAATAGAGTAGGCATGTTGCGGCAGTGGCCTCACGGATTAGAATGAAGACTCTGGAGTAGCTAGTATAACGGTTAAATGAAAGTAGACAACCGGTCATGACCGGCCATTCACCCAGAGGAGTGGTAGGGGAAGGACTGGTAGGGGAAGGAGTAGTGGGGGAAGGGGGGGGGGCTCCATTTTTTCGGGGGGGGGGGGGGTCATTGACCTTTCAGGTCCGGTCATTGACCCGAAGGAATGCAGACAAACACAGAACCATCCTTTACTCACTACTCACATGAAAGTAGGTCACGAGACTTAGAGTGTTAAAAAATAATGGGGAGAAACACAACGCTATAACGCGTTGTGTTTCTCCCCCAGTATTTTTTTAAGCAATAATTTGGAAAAAGCTATGTGAATTTACTTGCTACGCCCCCACCTTGTAATACCATCCAGTTTGTGTCTGAGGAGATAGTCTTTAGAGTCTAACTCATAAACTGATTTCTCTTTGCGCAAGGATTCAATCACTTTAATATTATATCTTAAGCCGTTACAAGTTGCCAAAATGTGTTCGTTGTCAATAACACTTTCAAAAAAATAGACACAACCTCTCTTAAGCCTATTTCCTTTCACACCAATAATTTTGGATTGGTATTCAACAGTGGGGGTTTCTGTCACTTGTGGTTCAGAAATGTGTTTTACGACATGTACACGGCAAAAACTTTCGTTTTTTACACATTTCCTCCCACAAGGTGATCCTTTCTTAATTCCCCTAGTAAGCATTTCAGGGCAAGTAGTGGGACGGCTAAATGCCCTACGACGCTCTTCTTGTAATAATTGAAATTGCTCTGAAGGAGCGGGTTTAGGAGTAGGTTTAGGAGTAAGTTTAGGAGCTGGTTTAGGAGCTGATTTAGGAGATGGTTTAGTAGCAGATTGAGAGGAATCAGTTTTGTGATAGGTATGATCTTTAGGTGTACTAAGTGGTGGGGTAGGAGGCAATGGTGATAGTGGGATAATAGGTGTGCTAAGACGATGAACAATGGTTTCAACGGAAGGGGTATTAGGATAGTGATGAACTGGCTTCTGCGGTGGCGGCATAGTAGTTGATGGTGGTGCGGAGTCCTTTGAAGGCGAAGGCGAAGGCGAAGGCGGTGAAAAAATACTACGAAGTCTAGAAGTGTTAGTTGGCGGAAGAATAGCTCTAGAAGTTGAAGGTTGAGATGCAAGTCGGTTCTTGTAGCAATCAGGAAGGTTTTTGAGGCGAAGAGTTTTCTTAGGTGCAGGAAAAGCTGTAGTAGAAATAGAAGTCGAAGTAGAAGTAGTAGTCGGTACAGAAGACATGGTTATAACTCTAAGTTCGCAGCGTAACGTCTGGAATCAGAATGAAACACTGGCCGCGGCTGGCTCGGCTTTTATAACGGTATGCAAATGAGAGGGGTTAGCAGCCGGTCATGACCGGTCATTGGCCCAGGAAGTGGGGGAAGGAGGTGGGGGAAGGAGGTGGGGGAAGGAGTGGGGGAAGGGAAAGGGGAAGGGGGGGGGCTCCATTTTTTCGGGGGGGGGGTCATTGACCTTTCCGAAAGTGGGTCAAGGTCATTCAAGATTTATAATGATCCAAGGTGATGGGAACAGTAATACTGTTCCCACCACCCTGTTTGCCTAGCGGTTCCCACTCCCAACCCACTAGTTACGTTCTGCAAGGGAGGTCCCTGGGCCGTCCGCATCAAAGCGTAACTTCCCGTCCGCATCAAAGCGTAACCATTAATTTCAGGGAAACTGGAACAGTTAATGCAGAAACGCATCTCTAACCCCACCCAAACTAATCCCACCCATCATATTCCTAAACAAAATGCAAAAAAAAGTCCGACTTGCGGATGTCCCACCCATTTTAAATGAAGTTCAACTGAACTTCTGAATTTACAGTTAATCTACCCCCTAACATCTAGCTGTAAGGCAAAACAAATGCACAAAACAAACATAAATTATTAGTACCAACACATCATTATTAAAAACCAAATAATTCAACACAACCAAATACCATCATTATTCTTAAAATTAATACGCCTTAATGCTAAATACCATCATTATTCTTAAAAATTAATACACCTTAATGCTAAACCCAACTTATAACTAACATCGCAATGCGCAAATTATTTCTTAAATTAAATACACCTTACAACTAAACACACACACACACATACCATATTGCATTAAAAAACGCAACATAGTAGAAGAAGTTCAAATATATATAGGCCTACTATATATTTGAAACTTCTTGCTGAGTCGCCAACAACCTTTCGCTATGAAAGTTTGTTGGCAACTGAAGCAAAGGTATAGCTCCTATCGCTCCTCGGGTTTTCAAGGAGTGGGGGAAGTTGTTTCACTCCAGTACAGTGTTCAATCCAGTCCAGTTCACAGCAGTATAAAAGAAAGGTAAAGAAGTGGGGAGCGGCGCATGCGCAACAACACAAAACCAAGGTTTGAGGTTAGAATTATCCATGTGCAGTAGCGCTAAAGTGAGTAATACAAGACTAGGCGCATGCGCATAGCATAGACTCATTCCGATCCAGAGAAATTGTTGCATGCGCAGCAGGTTTGAGGTTAGAATTATCCATGGCAGCTGCCATATTTAGTCTGGTTTCACCACATAAAGTCAACAACCGGTGGTGACCGGCCATTGACCTGGAGGAGTGGGGGAAGGAGTGGGGGAAAGAGTAGGGGAAGGGGGGGGGGGAGGGGGGGGGGGGCTCCATTTTTTCGGGGGGGGGAGGTCATTGACCTTTCCGGTCGGTCATTGACCCCAAGGAGTAGGGATAGACACAGAACCCTACTTCTCTTACTACTCAGGTGAAAGTCGGTCAACCAGTCATTTGCTTGCCATCTGCCGCCATCTGGCTGGAGTTATTGCCTCTATAAAGGTGGGTAGTTTATCTCGCTACAAACATTCATTGCCTCGCATCCGCTCGGTCATCATCTCTCGTTAGTTTTATGTTATGACTACTTCACTTACTAGGTTTGAGGTTAGAATTATCCATGAAATAGCCTTTGTAAATTCTAACCTATAAAATTACTACTCTGGCTTTCTGTTTCAATTTCTTTTACACTTCATTTTATATCTCAGTCTTCTTTTAACTTCTGAACTTAACACATCGATTATAATGACTGCACAATGTTTAAAATTAAAGCTTTTGCGAACACAACACATATTACGAAGTACTTCTAAACCTTCAATTTCAAAGTGTAAAACTAATTTAAATAGAGTTAGGAAGAAGTACAGTTTTAACCCATTATACTGTTCAACAACTTCTCAGGTTAATGTTGATGATAGTGTTATTTACGACATTTTACGTTCTATGTTACACTTAAATAACTTAGAACTTGTTACACCTATCGACTGTGTTCAACAAGTTTTTTTATTTTACCCCCACCATTTCCTATATAAGGGCCCCGACAATAATTCCTACTTCATTATCTTCTATGCTCTTCAGCTAACAACATCTCCACTCTAATTTACACTACAATAATAATGGAAACCAACCAAGAAAATGTTCAAGTTCATGAAGTATCATCAACAACTCATCCAAGGGAAAATCCTTCTAGAAATTCAACTTCAACAACTCCTCAGAACCCTGTACAAGTTCCAGATGTATCTTCTACAACAATAAATGATGTAGAAGCTATTCTTCAATCCCTTGTCGGTTTCGACTGACCTGTATGATGATCACCGATAAACTGAACTCTTAGAGTTCAGTCTTTTTTAAAACCCCCTCCGTATGGCCTTGAAGCAATTATCCCCTCTCCTTTATACACTAACTCCTACTTCAAAAATTAACACCATCTCCTCGCCCCTTCTCCACCCCTTCATTTGATTTAGCCTCTCCCCACCTAAAGCTATATGACATGGCATATGGCGGCAGCGACTGATTTGGCAGCTGGCCGATGGCAGCTGGCCGATGGCAGCTGGCCGGCAGCGGCTGGCAATTGGCACGACTTCCGTTTTGAAAGTAACCAAACCCCACTACTATCATGGAAACAAAATGGTTACTTTCAGTGAAACTACTTGGGAATCTCTCATGAAACATTTACATCTTTTGGAGTGCTATTTAAGTAACAACACATTTGGAAGAAGAACAAGATTAAGTTTATTGGAATCAAATATTGAAGTTGATATAGTAAAACATCGTGGAGGACAAATTGTTCGCTTCAGAGATTTAACTACACATAATGTTAAATTATATTTCACTAAAGAAGAATTTTACACTTTAAGTTGTACTACCGGTCCCGTCACCAGATATTTGAAACAACTAATATTTTCAAGTGCAATAATTAAAGACTATCTAATTGATACATTGGACAAAAAACCTTTTGTTCCAATTTTATACGGTCCCGTGGATACTTCAATCTTTAATAGAATACCTCAAGAAGTTGAAATGTGGAGACAATTAAACAACTATCACACCAATTTTAATATTGATGAAGTGGCACAAGAAGTGAAAGAAGAAGAACAATCCTGTCTGTTATAAACATCGGCTCATTCAATTTTTAAGTCAGTTGTTAGTAAGACTTCATCATGAATAAACGGGTTTCGTTTTCTAATGCGCCACATATAATGGAAGTTAAAAGAGGTATAATTGAATTTCAAGCTTTCCGAGGAAATGATGGTAATTTTATTATTAAAGAATTAGTAATCTTGGACATGAACACATCAGTAGTTTATCATTATTTGTTCAAACCTCCAGTACCATTTAATAGACTAACAACTAAAGCGAAAGTTACAAACAAATGGTTGAACAAACATTTTCACAACTTAAGATGGGATGAAGGTTTCATTAATTATAACATGATGCCGCACATTATGAATCATTATTGCAAAGAGTTTAAAATTATCTACACAAGGGGATTGGAAAAAGCAAATTGGATACAATCATTTACAAGCAACGAAGTGATTAATGCAATAATTGATAAAGATTTCCAATGCTACTTCAACGAACTTTGTATTTCATCAAAAAGTTTTAAACATCGAAGGTCGCAGTGCGCTTTAAAGAATGCCTACCGCTTGAATAATTTCCTTCAACAAACTGGTGGGGGTAGTGTCAGTGGTGGGGGTAGTGTCGATTATAAAAGTGAGAGCGCTACCATGACACAGCATGAGTATTACTCAAACCTCCGAAGAGACAACATCTCCGACGGACATTCTTATTAACAAGAAGATTAACAACAACATCAATATGGCATCACAGAACTTACTTCAAAGTTTAGTTGATCAGTTCAACGCTCATTCTAAATCATCAATTCTACCTACAAAGAAATGTTCTGAACTAAAAGAAGAAAAACACTACATCATTCATACTATTAAGAAAATGGAAACTTCAGTAGGTGATGCTATAAATTGCACTTTGAGCGAGGCACCTTATACAATTGGTGATGAAGCAAAATTTCAGATCTTCTTACCAAAGCGCTTCGTACAACTACTTCAAAATGAAGATCTTCGTATAATTCAACCCGGCGCACTCTATTTGGTATCACATGGACCCAGTGGAAACAACTCTACTGAACTTACAATTCATGTAACACCTACTACTGATTAATTTGTACATAACATTGTAAATATTTCTTTGTATTTGTTTTTTCAATAAATATGATATAAAACAAAAAAAAATAAAAATAAAAAAAGCAACATATTGTAATGTCTTTGTACATTACAATATGTTGCTTTTTTTAAAAATTCCACAGGATGACCTTGACCCAATTTTGTATAATTATAAAAGGGGAAATGTACTTGCAAAATTCATCAGTCTACTGCTACCTTTCATACCGTACACATCTCGCTCTTAATCCCTGAATATAAAACTGCAACATGTCCCTAAAGGTCAAGTGTGCATCTTACGATACTAACACCATAACAACTTTTGAACAACTCAAAGATTTAACCAACGAAATGCGAGTTTTACTTACCGGTGGTTATCACTTAACTGTTGATGTTAGTGCTACTAATACAAGAATGTTCACTAAAACAAAATATTGCGATGATGAAATATTTATTTCTACACAACCTACAACTTCTTCATCGCCAACTGGTCAACATAACATCAAGTTCCAAAAGTATTACCAATGTTGAATAACTTTTGACAGACAAAACTACAACTAAAGAATCACGTGATCAATGTGAGTTAATAAAAAGGATGTAATACTTGTATAAATAATCATTCGCTTCTTAGCTCTCACCACGACAAGACCTATTTAAGAAAATGTTGTACAGAATGATGATTCAACTTGATGGAAAAATCTATGGAAAAGACTACAACACCATTGAACAAATGACCCAAGATTTAGATGTATTAACTAAAGAAGGATATCAAGCTAAATTAATTTTAAAATTTCCTGAAGTACATCCATTATCAACAGAAGAACTTGTTGCTATGGCTAAGGCGGAGAGAGAGAAAAAGTCTGAAGAAAACAAAGAGAAACAAACTTCCTAAATTTTAATAATCCTTACACTTGTAAGGTATAATTTTTTAAAACTCCATTTGGATGACCTTGAAATTACCCCCACCACTTTTCACAGTACATAAAACTCACTATTCAACACTATACACTCTTATTCTTTCACTGGACTCCGCAGCGTCAACATGGAAGAGCAAAAATACAAGTACAAACCTCGTTACTGTTGTGAACAACAGTGTACAGATTTAGGACCAATGATGGTGGATGGGTTAGCTTGTACTAAATGTGAATTCTTCGGATCTTGTTATTGCAAATGCAAAACAAAACAACTACCACCACCGGAATTGCGAACTTTCAAATTTTACAAATCAAGATATTTTCATACATGTTGTCCTCAAAGATGTTTCAAATTTCACCCTCTAGATCTTGCTCATTGTCAACGCACCAAGTCTCATCAAGATGATTTTTGTACACATATGATAAAAAGATGTAAATACAGATCAGATTGGTATTCCGATCCTGTAGAACCATCAAATGTGTAATTTCAGTTTTACACTCTTTTTTAAAACTTCATTTGGATGACCTTGAGATTTCCCCCACCACTAGTTCTAATTTTTATATAATATTAAATCATTCCACTTCCAACACTCTAACTAACAACATGGAAAACAAATTTATCAAATTTGAACATATAATAACTGACAGGGAGGAGATGGAAGAATTGTTTCAAAACTTACTTTCTGTCATTGACGAATATCCTATAAGATGGTTCAGAATTGTAGTTCAATATTTAAATCCTGGTGAATTGTTTTCTTCATCAAGTGAAGAAGATGAAACAACTACTTCGGTTCAAATAATTGAATTAAAAGATGGAGAAGAAGAACTAAACGTTTTATTCAATCATAAGCTCAAGGTTCCCTATATAAAAGCCCCCCTCCCTAGACAGCCCCCCTCCCTAGACGCCTGCTCAAGGTCACCATTATATAAGCCCCCTCCCTATGCGCCGATCCTCATTCCATCACCGACTCTCCAATAATGAACAACTCTCCATTGGCCCGAATGAATTCTAGTTTTGAAATAAACTCTAAAGAAGAGTTACAAGACATTTTTAATATTTTACAAGAACTTGTAGATAATTTTACAACCATCAAAATGAATTTGGAAATAACATACGATTGTCCTATTTGTGATAAGATTGAAAGTTCGGACGAAGACAGTTTACTAAATCTAACTCCTGCACCATCTGACACTACTGATGGTAATAATGAACAGCAAAATATTTCCCCCACCACTTCTTTGTAATTCTTCGTTCCCCCCACCACTTCTTTATTTAACTAACATTTCTCGCTTTCACTTCTCATTCCGTCTTCAACTTTTGAACTATCAACATCACTTGTTTTAAAATTTCAAACACTAACACAATCACGATGGATATAATGGATGAAGTTCCCTTCATAACTAGAATGGAAGAGGATAAATTGAAATTGGAAATTAAACGATTGGAAATGGAACGGGAAAACCAACTCGAAATGTTACGTTTGTTCAAGCTTTTCAAATACATCATCTGGGGACTCTGCGTTTACCTTCTCATCGTCGTTGGTGTTTGCATTTACAACTCTGTAGTTCATCACAAAAGTTCAACTTGTTTAATTTCTGCTGTTGCACATTAATTGTATGTTCACAAATAAAATTCAAAAGTTACTTCAACCTATCCCACTATCACCAACTAGTTCAACTTTGAACTATTTCTGGTGGTAGTTGGGTAGGCTTTTTTAAAACTTACTCTGGATGACCTTGACATACTTTCCAGGCCCCCAGTTATAACTGTTGAATTTCAGTTTTGATCTTACTCTTAATTTTTATTCAACTTTTAGAGTTTAGTTAACACAGTTGAATTTTACTTTTCAACTAACTCTTAATTCATGCCCAATTCTACTTCAAATTCAGGGCATATGCTCTCGCCATCTGCACCCTGCAGCTGCCCTGGCAGCTGACACCATCTGACCCCTGCAGCTGCCCTGGCAGCTGACGTCACTTCCGGTTTAGAAGTGGCTTTTTCCCACTACTAGTGGCCTAGAGGATTTAAAAGTAACTCAAGGAGTACATATTGAGCTGTATTCAGTTTGTACATGGCTGGAAAAATACTTAAGAGGTCACTTGTTTAAACGTAAAGTAAAACGTTGTCCTGCCATCATTTGTTTTTCTTTATCAGGTTTATATTTATTATTTTATCTATTCGATTGCTTTATCAGGGCAAGATTTAGTGGACATCCGGTATTTGTTGTAAAAAGATATCATCAATTAAGATTTTTTACACTCACTAAAATGTAAAGCTGAGTAAATTCGCCCATAAATTCTAACAACAAGTTTTGAGAAAAAATGATATATCATGATAAATCCATTGATGAGTCAGCGATTTTATGTTACCAAATATCGTAGTTATGTATTTTTGAATCTGTGATATAACCATAATTATTTCTAACCCCCCATTCGTCTATCGCATAATTTTCAAGGTGAGCTATATCAATCAGTCGCAATAACCTGTTTAATAAATATAAAAACCTAAAAAATATAAAACACACCTATTGCAGCAGACCTGCGTGCTCACCGAATTTACATCAGTAGGCCTATTTTTATATATTTTGTAACAGTTATAAAATAATAGTTATGGGAGTGAGGATGTAAGTTTGTCACCTTATGGGTTTTTTAGTTAAATATAACAAAAAATCTACTAGATGAGTGTACATACCAAATTTTATCAATGTCCATGAATAAGCGAGATAGAAGGTTTTGTTGGTTTCCCATGTTTGGGAATAACATTAACAAATATTTTGGTATTTACCCCATAAGCTACGTTAACAATTCTAAATAGTAGATTGATTAATTTGTTAGAATTCTTAAAATTATGTTCTTTAAAATTAATTGATTTTCAAATTAAGGTAAAAAATGCCAAAACCCATTTTGATACCCCATTAAAACCCCGTTACTGAGGGCCGATCATTTCTGGTTGGTGAACTCATTCAAGTAGATACTGCCTTACACGTCTGTACCAAATTTCATCTAAATCGGATTTTCTGTTCTTTCGGCTTATGGGGACCTCGTACTGAAAAAGTGGCATGTTCCCGGGCTTAGGTCTTACCATGATTACTACTGTAATAGCGTATTCTCTCTAGAAAAATTCACTGAAATTAAGGTATTTCATTATAAAATACTGTTTTGTTACAACACAAAAACACGTTTTACCATTTAATAAACCTTACACCAAAATCACTAGGTAACCAGAACCAGAAGTTACAACTATATCCAGGATAAGCTAGAATTCAGAACAACCACCGTCAGAAGTGGATCCTCAGTAATTAAATACCCGAGAATATGAACAATTGCAAAATATTCAATTGCAGAAGTTTGACAGTTCATTGCGGTTTCATGACCATACGAAACATATGAGGTTGAGTAGCATATGGCAATGCATTTGTAACATTTCACAGAATTTGTAACATAAAGAGTTACAAATTCTGTGAATAGCCTTTGAAACTGAGTTTTATCCTTTGGATTCAAAGTAAGTAATTTTATTCTTTAATAGTAATTTTATATTATTAAAAAAATAATTTAAATTAAATTTAAGTAAATATTAAAACTATTTCAGTTTAAACATTAATATTCATTATTAATTAATGTGGTTTATAAACACCTTAGAAATATCGAAAACTATGACAAAAAAATGTTAACAACTAGTTCTTTGTTTAAAAATAATTGAATCTTTGAAAATAAACTCTAAATAAGTTTTTTTCACAGCCAATGAAAAATCCATAAGAAATGTAACATAAGCATTTCATTGTGTTGTATTTAAACAAGTTTATTTTTTTCCTTTATGCCATTCTTGCTTTTTACTTTCATGTTGACAACATGAATCAATAAGAACCAAGTGAAACATCAAATTATAATATGCTGAGTTTAAATGAAAAATTATTGTTTAGTTGTAATTAATATAATTTTACATAGAAACAAAATAAAAATCTTCAAAGAAACAAATTCTGTTCGAATTTCCTTGAAATTCATTTCTCTCTTATAAAATAGTATATAATTAATACAAAATATACATGTTAAGTAGGTTTAATGATTGAATTTTATCTTTAAAATCTAAGGATTCACACAATAAACAAGTAAAAATCACCATTTATAACCATTTATAAGGGGGAGGTTTTGTTAGGAGAAGAATATGCGTTGTTGGCGGTCTTCGTGTTAGGAGAGCTCTTGCTACTAGGCTGACAATTGTCTGAATAAAAACTGGGAATTAACGTAAAGGGAAGTGGGGGATTATGTATGTGATAAACAATAAAGGAAAACTGTAGCCTAAACAATACAATAATTCTGATAGTTACTAATGATCTAAAAATATGTATGCTCCCAAGAATATCTCAAAATATTGATACAAAACATAACTTTTTACAACTATATACTCGAAAACCCTTAATTGTTTAGATTAAGATTTTTGAAAATTATCATAAAGTACATAAAATTAGACGTCAAACATGTACGAGGTGGTTATGTTTACAGAATTGATTTTCTGGTTCAGGTTTGTTTTATTACATCATTGTCAGTGCATAAGACATTTTAGTTATGCCAGTGAATAATATTGTTAAAAAATAATATCATCTTTCATAGGGGAAATATAAGAAAGTACAGATAAAATAACATCTTTAATTGCCACGATTTCCTGGAAGAAGCGGCGATTAATATCGAGCTTAAGATTAAGATATTAATTAAGGAGATGAAAACTTTTCTCGGAGAATGACAAAGAAAATTTATAAAAGTAGTAATTGCAACGTTTTTCTTAATCATTTTTTTAACATTTCAAAATCAGTTATTATTTAAGTTCATTATGGAATAACTACAAAGAATCAATTAAACAAAAATATTTCCTAATTTGAACCTATAAGATACCAATACGGTGTACTAAAATTGTTATATTTAAGTAAGAGGTTATTTAAATTGCGTAGCAATTATTTTTCAGTTTACTGTAACATAGGAAATGGGTAAATTCATATATGCTGATATACATCCACTAGAAATCATTCGATAAAATTCTGTTCATTAGAAAATCGAGCTCCACGACATTCAGTGACGTTTGTCAGCCGCTTGGAATTTCATTAATTATAAATGCACAACTACTAACATAATAAACTAACACACACACACCACACAAATTGCATATAAAGTTTGATGGTTCAATCTTATGTAATTACGTGTATAACACAGAAATTACATTGATTTAAAATATCTGAAAAATGAATCCGTCCAGACCCAGCAGTGGGGTGCGGAACCACATTGTGATATATTTTACAGTGTCTACTCTTATCACCTGCCGATACGAAGGTCTCATGTTTTATTAGAATGTTTGGAGAAGCACATTTTCCTGTTAATGTTTTTACTGTTTCCATTGTAAACTAACGTTATTTATAATTTAAGTTGACTATGTTCAGTATTGAAAGGTTAAGCCGTGTTAAAATGAACAGTATGTTACCACTAGTGTTGACGTGTATTTATGTGAGTACTGTTACATCATATACTAGACAATTCGAATGCGGTACGAAACTTCGAGTTCCTGAAAATGCATGTTGTGTTGGAGGATCTGTCAGAATGATTTCAAATCCAGCTGGTAAAATAGTTGACTCAGAAAACTGCAATCCCGCCTACGATATACAGGACTTTTTACTTCCACCTGAAATCTATTATCCTGATGCTTTGCCGGTAAGTAAAATATAAATAAGCTACTATACTAGTCCGCTCAACATTATTGTGTGGTCGAACTGAGAATTTTATAAATCCAATATTTTTTCCATTCCACTCATTGGCGATACTAAAAAAATCCCAATCATTGGACCGTTTTACAGCTGTTAAATATGTAGTTTTATCACATTGTTTTGTCTTTTCATGAACAAATGTGATTATTTTGACGTATGAAATGTAAAAACGTGCAATGGCAGTTAGTAGAAGTAACGCAACGCTTTTATCTGTGAAATTAGAAGAAAAAATTGCAACAACAGCTGGTTAGGAAAAATATAATAATAGAATTCAGGTCGGTAGTGAGGGAATTTTACTTGTGGGAGGGAAATTCAAATTCTGTCTTTCGACCGCACATTAATGTGTACGAGGTAAAGTGAGAGATTAAGATAAGAAATAATAATAATTAAGTTCCTTAAAGTTTATATAGCTGTTCACTACCTTTTGATGTTCCAGATAATATTTTTTCATGTGATAAAGTAGAAAATTAATAGTCACATAATGGAAATTTAAAAAAGTGAAAAAAAGGTTTAATGAATTGATTCAATTTACTTTTTGTTGATAACATAGTTTTTTAACCACCAATAATCTATTAGTTTTTATTAAATCGTTAAATGAAAATCATGAAGCATATCGGTGTTTCAATTTAAAATTGGATTTTATAGGCCCCTACCGATATAAAGCTGAACTACATAAATTGTTATTTCACTACTGCATAATTAAGCTAAAATTATTTTTTTAAGTTGTTAATTTAATGAATAATATGTCAGCATAAAGCAATAAAGCATCATAGAAGTTTTTAGCTTATATCATATATATGAATACCCCCGTCACGGCAGACCTGAGTACTCAGCGATTTTTAAATGAGCTAGAGATTTTGTATTTTCCCCGTAAACTTCACAGGAATGAGTATGTATGATTGCTGTTGTGGGATGCTGTAAGAAAATGTTAATTGTTAGGAAATGTAAAGGTTAGGTAGGATAAATATCAAATTGCATCAATTATCGGCACTTTGTTAATTTTTCCCATTAATCCCATGGGGATGAGTATGTATGTTTGTCGCCATATGGTTGTTGTAAGCAAATATCAGTTAAACCCTACCGATTGAGTAGGGTTGGAATACAAAATTGTATCAAATTATATCAATAAATAAGCGAGACACAGGGTTTTGTTGATTTCACGTAAGATTAACATTTGAAACCTGTTTTTAGCTTTTCACTGTAATCTGTCAACTCATGTTAAAAACTAAAAATACTGATTCGTTTGTTTTTTAAGCTTTTTGAAATGTTTTTTAGTTAAAATCGTTGAATTTTGAAAATTGAGGTCTAAAAAGGCCAAAAATCCATTTTTTACCCTTTAAAACCCTATAAAACCCCGTTCCCACAACCCAACTCATACTGGTTCGCGAACTTATGAAATTAGACTTGGTCTTCATACAAGATTTCATAAAAATCTGAGGTTCCTGTAAAAAATTGTCACTACATGGCTACTACCGTAAGGGCGGTAAAACTCTCTGTAGAGAAATTCGCAAAAGTTTTTGAAAGAATGACAAAAAGCTACTGTTTTGATTAGAATCAACTTTATATAAGGTACTTACTAGTTTTCTCACGTGTGTTTGGTTATGATTCAGGGCGACACATATTTACTGATGCTTCTTGATATCGACTCACCATTCAAACTGCCTACAGACAAAGATCGCTACATCGCTCAGCTCATCATAGCAAATATCCCGGTAAGATCGAGAGTTGCTATTTGCAGTAATAATTCATATTTTTACATCATAACCTGACTGAGTCAAAAGACTCTTCCTGGACTGTTCTGGATTAGGAACTGATGTTGCCTGTTTAGTCATGATACTATATGGTAAATATAGGATTAATAATTTTCATATGGGAAGATACTTACTACATGATGTACATTTTAACACAACATTAAAAACTAAAGTTCGTTAAAGATTAAAAAATTTCTTTTAGAATTACTAATACGAATTTGTTTATATATATATAAAAAAAAAAAACACAGCAAAAAAACTACAAAATCAAGAATAAAAAACGGTATTGTTTAAATTCAGATATTCGGTTTTTGAGTTTTGAGAAAGTCATTAATTCATGGCTCTGAGAAAAATGCATTATTTTCATAACAAATCCATGTGAAAAGTCACGCATAATTGAAAGTTAAATCAAATTCAATTCAAATTCAATTTATTTATTTCGAAAAAGAACAACATACAAACTGTACAACATTGCAACGAAATAATAACTTTCCGCAGAGGCCGAGACCTATGGAAAGTGAACTATTTATCAGTATACCATAAAATAAAACTTCCTTATGCTTATCAGTACCCTTTATGCTTATGCCAGTACCCGCCACGGAAGCCAACTTCACTCCCCCAAAGTGAGGCTCGAGTCTGGGAGGAAAAGCTTCTCGTACTTCGGCCCTAAGTTGTACAACGACCGCCCCTTGAGCCTTAAAACATATAGTTGCTCAACTTTTAAGGAAAAATTAAAGGAAATGTTTGCTCCTACATAGGTTATGTTAAGTCCACCTGTTTTATTAAGTTTAAATATTTCCCTCCTAAATTGTATAAAGTGTATGATTAGGTAGTTGTTTTTGTTTACTCATTTGATTGTTGGTATATTTTTAATTTGTTTGTATCTTAATGACGAGAGTTGTTCTGAAAAGCAGTTGTACTGAGAAACGCTTGATCAGTAAAGGCATTTTTATTTATTTATTTATCATCAGTAGATAATATACTGAAAACTTAATTCTATAATGGATATAGTTAATGGAATTTGTAATATATACAGATTTTACGGTAGTTAAACTACAATAAACATCGAAATCAATATAAAACTAAAATTAAAAAGTTACTAGGCTTACAGTATAAGATTATTTTATTATTAATGCAAAGTATGAGATATGGAATACCAATTCTGTCTTTATTTAATTGCAAATTGAAGATTAACTGTTAATGCATATAATCTCTTCGATTCAAAATCCCCCCCCGAGACTTGACTCATGCATACACAAAATCACACAGATACCCACATTACCTTCGGCACGCGCACACAGACACACCACCCACACACACACCAATCACACCTACTGACATTCATACAGACCTACCGTAATTTGACACTCTCTCTGAGTCTTGACCCCTCACTGCCGGTAAACCGACGTTACATATTCGGAAACCCCTCCCCTGCCTATTCTTAAAATAAATTCATTAACTAATTTTTTATACTTGGAAATACTATAAGAATTGGGACATTAGAGATTTTCCGGTAATTTAGAATATAAAACACTTGCAGGGTAAAAAGGGGATGTCGTACTGATTGATTTATTTATTCTTGGGAAAAGTATACCTGAGTTGGCCTTAAATCTTGTCGAATAAGTGTGAACAGATTGATTGAAAATAGTCTGCTTGTTTTTAAAAATGTACATTACTAAAGATCTTAAGTATAGCTGAGGAATGTTATAGACTCTGAAATCATCAAATAGTTGATCAGTTGGAAATCTAGGATTTTTTCCCAGTGCAGATTTAATAATGGCTTTCTGAGTGATTATCAATGGCATAATTGAGCTTTTTTGGGCACCACCCCATTCCATTATCCCAATCCATTATGCCATACTGTAGAATGGACTGAACATAAGCAAAATAAACAATTTTTAAAATTTGTCGGTTAAGAATTCGGCCGAGAGTGCGAAAAACAAAGATGAATTTCCTAAGCCTTACTCGAATTGACTGGATATGATCTGTCCACTTAAGTCGGTTGTCAAAAACGATTTCCAGGTACTTGAAATTAGACATTCGCTCTACACATTCACACGAATTGCAATCATTCTGGCCGCCACAAGTGTGCAATCTCAGCTGGTAATCGACAGGATCATTATCGGCTCGCAATGAAATGGCTAAGTATTTTGTTTTATGGGGATTTAATGTGAGCCGATTTTGACCGAAAAAATTATCCTTAAGTGCTCAACGTACTCTTTAGTGAGGTACAATCTAGAGACAAATTTTATAAGATATTTGAAAACAATACGAAAAATTTCTCGTTGGAAAAACTGATAGAATTATCAGTCGTTCCTATAGAATTATAGAAATCGTAATTATAGAATAAAATGGAGTGTAAAAATACTAGTCATTACGTTGTGATAGCTCAATTCCATTATTAAAGTAAAATATCACATATTTTAATTTGTTTTTTACTCCGAACATTTAATTTTTTAAGTTACAGAGAGTATGTGGATATGACAGATCCTAGGCTAGATTGTACATCCTCAAGAAAGCAAAGTATGACTATATGGAAGACTGTTTTACCTACAGTTTCATTTCCCTTATAGTTCCATTCTACTTAACTTACTAAAATCCATCTTTATTAAACCTTGCAGTTTACAATATGTTAGAGGTGAGCATAAAATGGCTATACCTTACATGTATGTAAACTCACTTGTTCACTGGGCTATTAATTAATGAAACTGATAAATGAATAAACTGATCGTTGACAATAACAAAGATAGACCTTATCTCAGCTATCACATATCCCTCAGCCATATGTTCACTCTAAATAAGCACCACAAAGAGAATCGGTGACGCAATCTGCCGTGTATAATTCATTCAGGATCATTTTCAACTCTACTTAAAAAATTTTGATTAGTTTTCCCTAATACGGATTGTTTTTAATTAGGGTGAAGATTTCACGGCAGGCAACTTCTCCAATTCGACTGTGATAGTACGTAAGTAGGATATAACCATTGGCTATACAAAGTACGAGTGTATAGTCAATGGTATAAGATAATGAGCTATAATATCACTCATGTGGGACTTCGACGGGTGAGTTAAATGAGCCATTTTGCAATGTGATGATCTTAATACTCTCGTATTTTTTGCAAATGATGTGCAACTATAAGAGGAAACCCGAACAGGCCACATGTTATATACTATTTCGCGTAGTATTAATACATTTTAAAATTATAATTTAGTATTAAAGCAATATGCTAATTCTAACTAACAACATGGTGTACCTATTTAATCAATTAATTATTTGTAAGTTTATTTTTTATATACTAACAATACTCACTTTAAAATACATGCGACAAATTTTAACCATGCCCTTGGGGAAAGTTAATTACTTTGAAAAAGTAGTTCAAAAAAATCCAAATAAGCATAAAAGAATAAAGTTATTAATAATGTATTTGTATTCAGTCATAGTCATAAATAAAGTAAGTAAAAAATAAGAAGTGAAAATTCTGACAAAGTACCCCGGTCTACCATAAGCAACCTTCTCTGAACAAAGTATTTTAGGAATATAATATCACAGGATTTGTAAAATGTGAAATCTATTGCTGTAGCATTTTTACCAATGAATGACAATTTACTACAATTTGTATCAGTGTCATATGTACGTTTATCGTTCATTTGGAATGAGTCAGTAAAATATCTCGAATTTATTTTATTTCTGATGAAAACACAAAACCTGTTCTTTCATTTCATTTATTGAAGGCAATACACCATTTTACATTTGATACAATATTATTAATCATATTATTCTAATGGCTTGGTTCTAAAATATAAATACAACGCACAGAATTAGTATTAACACTAGATCTGAATTCAAATAGATTACTGATATCAGTTACAAGCATTAGCAATAAATAGATGAAAAGTACAAAAAATATCATGCACAACAAATTTAAAGTTTGTACTAAATCTTATTTGAAGATAAAGAAACAAGTAACATAGGTAACAAATAAATAATTATAAGAATTCCAGATTACAACCATAACTATCAATAAATAATTTCAAACATGCTAATAATAAATAACAATATAAATGAGTGCATGAAGGTAACTTTGTTAAATAGTTGAAACAACAACAAAAGTAATGCCATGCAAATAATATCATAAGCGTCAGCAGCCATAACATCAATATAATTAAAGACATGCAAGCAATATAAAATAAACGGTATCAGATAACTGACACATACTTTCTCCCAACAATATAAAAAAGGGTTAAAAGCTTCAAACATTAATGTCTTAATGGCTCAGTCGGATAGCTACCAGCTGAGCAGCACGAGTTTGACCCTACGCGCGTCTGTGGCTTTCAACAACGTTCTGCGTTTGCCACTGAACGAAAAATTGAATTTTCTCTGCAACCACTAGATGTAGAGCAATAATTTAAAATACTGAATTATTTAGTTTTTTGAGCTTTATTTAATGGTGATAAGTAAATTCTTCCGCTTTGAAATGTGCTGTATAATTATACTTCGTATAAATAGTCACGAATACGTGACAATCAAAGCGTTATCTCTGAATGTTCGCAGCGTACCAGAACCCCATACCGCTGTTCAACAGGGAGTTCCATCACTACCAGCTGTTCGTGTTCCGCTACGCCGACCCCCGATCACGCACCTACAGCCCCGTCGTTCCGTTATCGTTCGACCTCCCCCAGTACCTGGCGATGCTGCAGGCAGAGGGAGTCACCCTGTGTGGACCCGTCTCCGGTGTGCAGTTCCGATGCAGCTTCCTCAACATCGCGAAAGAGTTAGAAAACGCCGACGATCCACTGAAAAGCTAATAGAAATTGTATTTAGTCTAGTCAAAGTGTTTGATGGCAACGTTGGACACAGTTTGTCTCTTGAACAAAGACGTTGTGATGTAACCTTTGTTTCATTGGTGCAGTGATAAAATAGTACATAAAATAAATCTGAAGATAAATGTTTTTAACTTTTGCTATTTTGTTTTTAGTTTGTTTGTTTTAGAATAGAACTCTTGTGAACTACTTAAGGAAAATCATGATTTGTTTTACTTTAGAACATTAATAATAATTATAGTAATCATAATCAGAATCAGTGAATCAGTTTCGGATCAATTAATCCAATATCCCCAAGAATCACGTTATTACCAAGGAAAACATATTACTAAGGAAAATCTATTTACTTTGAGACTTCAAAGAAAGTAATATTTGCTAAGTTTTTAAATTTTGAAGGACGAGGAGCTTATATAACTATTCAACTAAACACTTCCCAAGTTTCAAGAGATTCGGTTGAAAAACAGCGTCCGAAACAGGGAAATAAGATGCCATGTTTTGGCATAAAAGCCGTTTGGTTAACGTTGCCGATTGCGCAACAATGAGCTACAAGCCCAAAGGTGAAGATGACTCTTAACCCTTAATCACATGTCTTCTTCATATCGTGGATGATGTAGTGTTTCTCGTCTTTAAGTTCGGAGCACCTCTTGACACGTAGTATGGTAGACTTTGAGTCATTGAATGAGCATTTAACTGCTCATCCAAAGTTTGCAAGATCTGGTGAGATTCCATGGTCGGTTTATAGATCGTCTTCTTCGTCTTGCTCGAAGATTTTGTCGTCTCCGAATCTCGAGTAATACTCGTGCCAGGTCCCGGTCTGCTCCTCACTTATATACGATCCGTTGCCCCCACCACTCCCCACTTCTCTACTTTGAAGTTAAGAGGCTAGTTTATAGGCGTTTTTCAAAGCGCAATGTCTATTTTTTTCATTTTATGGACTTTTTGTACAAATACTAACATTTTCCGTCGTTTTTATCCAATTCCACATCATTAACTAGAACATGAGTAAATTCTTCAATCCATCTCTTCTTTTCCAGTCCTCTTGTGTAAATATCGGTAAACCTGTTTGAAAATTGAAGCATGATGTGATACAAGTCCGTGTAACTTGCAAAACCATCATACCAATCGATATGATGGAAATATTTTGAAATCCACATGTTACTAGTACCTGCTTTGCTAGTTAAAGATGAATAAGAACAAGGTGGATGAGTAAGGACACTTGAAAACACAAGTTCCTTTATGATAAATCTATCATCATTACCACGAAACGCTTGGAACTAAATTATACCAGGTTTGGACTTTACTTGTTCTTCTTCCTTGTCCATTGCGAAGATCACTCGTCTGCTCATGACGAAGTCCGAAGGTCAACTGATTTCCACACCACGGTAGGTACGACTTTTATACCTGGCCGTACAGTTGTTTGCGCGTTGGTGTATATTTAACGTGGGCACCGTCCCCGGTAGGCACTGACATCTAGCTGCATCTAGTCAAAATGTTTGATATTGTTCTAAAAACTAACCATTGCTGTGTAGTTGACTGTCATCGAGGTTTCTATCTTTACATTTTCCTTGTTTTCATTTTCATCACTAACACTTGATTCTTCTCCTCCTTCTTCCTCTTTTACTGATTTCTAATGTAGTTGAGCGTACTTTTCTAATTTTCTCCACATTTTTACTTCATGAGGAACCCTATTAAATATAGAAGTATCCACAGGACCGTACAATATAGACGCGTCAGGTTTTTTCCAAAGTGTATTCCAGATAATCTTTATTAATCGAACTTGAGTACACCAGTTGCCTCAAGTACTTAAGTACTTGAAGTTGTGAAGATACTTAAGTTTGTTTATTGTAAATTAGTGATAAATTAATTGTTTGAGTAATAATGACGTGACGTAAACAACCTATACAATTTCTCATAAAAAATATTCTACCATTTACTACACTGTCAGTCAATCCTCTCCCAAAATGTAACAAGTTCAAACTAAATTAATACATTAAATGGATCTGACTGTTTTATAAGTTGCCAAACATTAGGCCTAGTTTAATCTTAAACGAAGAATATTTATTGATATAGCAGTATATTTTTTCAACAGATGTATATTGCATTTATTATTATATTTTGAAATCAAATTTTAATTCTCAAATGTTACCTTGAAATTTAAAAAGCTTCTTTTAATTTTAAGTTATAACAAAACATTAATTTAGTACATACATATATGGCATTACATTCAGTATGCTATAGGTTCAGTTGTACAAGTTAGAATGCAAAACTCTTTTCGATTAAGTTGAATCTTGTTATTATGTCTTGTTGTGTCTCTAAACCACAGTTGATGGTCACCACGATGTTTAACAATATCGATTTCCACATTTGAATCCAAAAGGCCTACTCTTGTCTTTCTTCCAAACATGTTACTACTTAAATAGCATTCTAGCAGATGCAAGTGTTTCATAAACGATTCCCAAGCAGTGTCCGTAAACAAAATCATTTTGGGCCCATGAGTTAAAATTACAGTAGGTGAATAATCCGTCGATTTCACAGATTAAAACACTTTTGTCCAAACCGGAAGAGATCGGATAAAATATTCGCAGAAAACCCTCACTTAATATGTTTGAAGAAATGGTATTTTCAACATCCGTTTTCCTTTTGTGTGCATTCCTTCTTCTTTTACCTTTTTCTTCAACACCATTACCGGTGTGAAGTTGTCTGCAAACGTTGTGTTCATCTCCTTCCCGTTGATCTTTAATATCTAAAAACTCAGATATCTCCTTCTCAATATCTACCACATTTTCAGGTGTACCACTAGGAGAAGCCATATTGAATACGATGCTACCCATACAACAGTAGGCAACAAACTGATGAGGAGCGGCCTGTATGCTCCGCTTTTATACCCGCGGAATGCATGCGAATATAACATTAACCGGCTTTTTTACAACAAATTCTTAACAATTCCAGTTCAAGGTGTGTATGATATAATTTTATCGTGTAAAATTAAACAGTATGCATTTGTGTTTGCAGCAGTGTTAGATTTCAGTTTTACTGTTGTAAATATCTGATTGTAATGTTTTATAAATAAATCACAAACCCTCCTACAGAAAAAATGCAACATATAAATGTATGAAGTTTGTTACGTATTGATATGTTGCATTATTTTAAACTTCTCAGGTGACCTTGACCTTTGACCAACCCCCCACCAGTTTTCCCCCACCACTTTTTCATACTACCTCCAAGCGCTATGCACCAACTTAATTTCAACACCGGTAGTCACCCGAGCAGCATCAAGATGTCTCTCAATGTCAGTTGTGCCAACTACGAAGAGGTTACCATAAAAACTCAACAAGAACTAAATGGATTGTATAAAGAGCTACAGCTGATGGTGACACGAGGCTACCGTCTCAATGTGCAGGTTTAGGCTTGCGAAAAGAAGAGTCGGAACATTCATCTTCTCCGGTGGCATCCCCCGGTACATCATTGCATCAACGAAATTTCATGTGTGAAGATACTTAAGTTTGTTTATTGTAAATTAGTGATAAATTAATTGTTTGAGTAATAATGACGTGACGTAAACAACCTATACAATTTCTCATAAAAAATATTCTACCATTTACTACACTGTCGGTCAATCCTCTCCCAAAATGTAACAAGTTCAAACTAAATTAATACATTAAATGGATCTGACTGTTTTATAAGTTGCCAAACATTAGGCCTAGTTTAATCTTAAACGAAGAATATTTATTGATATAGCAGTATATTTTTTCAACAGATGTATATTGCATTTATTATTATATTTTGAAATCAAATTTTAATTCTCAAATGTTACCTTGAAATTTAAAAAGCTTCTTTTAATTTTAAGTTATAACAAAACATTAATTTAGTACATACATATATGGCATTACATTAATATAAATTTGAAACAGGAATGTATTTCCGATCAGGTCAAATCCACCTGATACGTTGGTTGTACAAGTAGGGGTTATTTAGCGGAGCTGGCTCCTTGACGTAGTTTTTTTTTTTTTTTTTTTTTTTTTTTTTTTTTTTTTTTTTTTTTTTGAGGGAGAGGCGGAAAAATGCATTACGCACACAGGTGGCCAGCCTGTAGTGTGGGGCTCCCCTAAAAACGAGTTTACCCACTAAAAAACCTCCTCTACTCTTTAGGAATCTAACCTGGAATTGTTTGTCACATTACGTCAGGCTAGGCCTAAATTTGGCTTACGCCCGTGGGGCTCGCTCCTTATCCAGCCGCTCGATCAAGGGATCTGGGCCACTTCACGGTCCAGATCGGTTTTCTTTTCCAGGAGGATGCCCCGGACGAACTGTGACAAACAATCCCAGTTGCCCTCATCCTCCAAAATCTTTTGGCAGACCGAGTCCACCGAAAATGCATCAAAGATTTGTGTGGCCTCCAGGCGGGGCCCTTCCCAACGGGGACAGCGGAAGAATGTGTGTTCCGCATCGTCGGGAACACCCGGGCAATAAATGCAGTCCGGTGAACCGGTCTTTCCCATACGGTTCAGGTACGACCGAAAATAGCCGTGACCTGTCAAAAATTGGGTCAGGTAGTAGTCCACCTCCCCATGCCGCCGTTCCACCCATGGTTGGACCTGCTTGATAAGTCGCGCAGTCCATCGTCCTCGGGTGTCGTGCTCCCAGCTGTGTTGCCACTGCTGGTAGGTTCGGGAGCGCTCTTCTGTTCTTGCCGTGTCCTTGCCGATCTCGCCTTGTCTCTGATAAATCGCTTTCCTCTCCCCTGCCAAGAGCTTGACAGGGATGACTCCGGCGACCACCAGGACGGCAGGCTCGGACACTGTCCGGTAGGCGGAACACACCCGGAGCGCAGCTTGACGCTGAACCCGGGCGAGTCGCAACCTGTAGCACTCCTTATCTAGAGCGCCTGCCCACACCTCTGCCCCGTAAAGAAGCACGGACTGGACCGCGGACATCAACAGACGTCTTCTGCTGGATCGGGGACCCCCGACATTGGCCATCAGCCTACTAAGGTAAGTCACTACCTTAGCGGCCTTGTCCGCTGTACGGAAGATCTGATCCCTCCAGCTTAACTTGGTGTCCACCATAACCCCGAGGTATTTGGCGGCACGAGTTGATGTGACCACCTCCCTTCCCACTCGAAACGGGACGACGGTGTCGATCCTCTTCTTCGTAAGAATCACGATCTCCGTCTTACTGAGAGCAAGTGAGAGACCGTGATCGGACATCCAGTTGTTGACCACCCGCATAACTCGGTTCAACTTCAGTTGGGCCAGCTCAACGTTGCGTGCAGCAATGAGAGCTGCGACGTCATCGGCGTACCCAACCAAAGTGGTTTCCTCAGGCATCTCGGACCTCAGGAGGCTGTCATAGGCAACGTTCCAGAGATCCGGGCCGAGTATTGAGCCTTGTGCGGCACCAGAAGTGACTTCCATCGTCCGCGTTCCGTCCCTCGTGTCATAAATCAGGCTTCGAGAGCGTAGATAATCCACGACGAGCCGCAACAGATATGCAGGAATACGAAAGGTGTTGCGAAGCGCATCCAACATATCGACCCACCTCGCCGAGTTGAAGGCATTCTTGACATCAAGCGTAACAAGAAGCACTACTCGGCGGGAGAAATGGTTGTGGCTCTCGGCTCTCTCCACAGCTCTCTGAACTTCGGTGACAGCGTCGATCGTTGACCGTCCCTTTCTGAAGCCGTACTGACGGGGGCATAAGTCCCCGGCAGCTTCCACGGCAGAAGTCAGGCGGGAACGGATCAGCTTCTCGAACAGCTTCCCAGCCGTGTCCAACATGCAGAGAGGCCTGTGGGACGACGGCAGCTCGGGATCACCTTTGCCCTTGCTGATCAGTACAAGCCTGGCTGTTTTCCAGGGAGCCGGAAACACCCCTTCTACCAAACAGGCATTGTACATTCTCAACAACAAGTCAGCGTTGATTAAAAATACTTTCTTTAAAGCCTCACTGGGAATCCCATCCGGGCCAGGAGCCTTGTTGCTCTTCAGGGAGAGAACGGAGGTTTCCAGCTCCTCGAAAGTGAAAAGTGGAACGTCCTCTACCCGTCCGAAGTCAACCGGCGGTCGCTGTGGATGTTCAGGAAACAACGCAGCGACGATCCTCCCCATGGTGGCGCCCTCCATGATGGAAGGTGGAGAGCGGGCGCCGAGTTTCTGTGTTACAAGTTTGTAACCCAGGCCCCACGGGTCGGAATCAACGTCGTCACGAAGTCTCCTCCAGCTATTCGCCTTGCTCCTGTTGATCGCCTGGCGGAGAGATTTTCTCGCAGCTTTATAGGCCTCCGACTTACGAACTCTGTCTGCGGGAATTCTCGCTCTAGTGGCGGCTCGTCTAGTTCTTAAACATGTTCTTCTGAGTTCCGCAATCTCTTCAGTCCACCAGTAAACGGGTTGTTTGTCGCGTCGGGGTTTCCTTCGCGGCATAGACTGGTCGCAGGCCGAGACGATAAGTTCCATCGTGGATGTTACTAGTGCCTCGGCTCCAGCCTCACCAGGATTCCCCTGCGCTCCCCGAGAGATGACTTCGGTGAACTTGACCACGTCCAGTTTGTTGGTGTTCCACCGGCGTGGCCCTTCCCGAGATGCGGAAACTCGACGATTTGCCTGATCATGCAGGTCAAACACGATGTATTGGTGGTCGCTACCCGTGTAGTCCTCGGCAACCCTCCAGCCAGAGATCCTCGGAAGGAGCGACTCAGACGCAAAGGTGACGTCAGGGATCGTGCCTCTCTGCCCGGGGCGCCGAAAAGTAGGTGTGTCGCCCTGGTTGAGGACGACAAGACCGGCCCTGGCGATGAAATCCAGGATGTATTTCCCCCGGGAGCTGGTAGAGGGCATTCCCCACTCGACGGCCCTGGCGTTGAAATCGCCACCAACGACGACATGCCCGGTGGTGCCGAGAACGCACTCCTCTAGGCTATCTATCTTGTCGCGAAAGTCCTGGACGGCCTCGTTGGGTGTGAGGTAGCAACTGAAGATAGTCACGTCCCTACACCGAACCCAGACGAATCCTCGGCCGCGCCCGTGACTCCGCACCAAGACATCCTGTGTATTACGCGCCCAAAATGCAGCAGTACCGAGGCTGTCGGAGATCCAAATGTTTGGGTCTCTGTCCCGATACTGTTCGCTGATAAGGAGCGCGTCAGCACCAAGTTCTCGGGCGAGCTGATCTAGAAGGTTATCAGCTCCCCAGGATCTATGAAGATTGGCCTGGAGGATGCGAATTACCGGCCGCTGCCTTTTGCCTGTTCAAGTGCGGCTCTGAAGGCACCGCACTGACCAGACCCGGGTAAGTGACCGAGGGCACTGGAGCCTGAATCCTTGCAGAGGAAGCAGGATGGGCTCGAGGAACATTCCTTGCGTTTGTGGCCCTGGCCTCCACACTGGAAGCAGTTGGCACTCCTGTCGGGCCCGTTACAGTTTCGGGAGGAGTGGCCGAAACCGAGACAGCGGAAGCATCTCGAAACTACCACCCTCCGTTTGAGCCTGCAACTGACCCAACCGACTCTGAGGTGCTGAAGGCTAAGCAGCTTATTGGCGTGCTTTTCGCCCATCTCAGCAACAGCCATCCTGAGTTGACTTCGGTTAGGCTTTGTCAGCCATACCCTCACTCCATCAGCCGGTATCTCCGGGAGTGCCACCTGGATCGCACGGGTCACCTCATCTTCGGTGGAGAGGGCATCAAGGTCCCGAATCTCGACCGAACATTTCGGTTCTAGGGCCTTGATGGAGCCTTTGTCCCCAAGTGCAGTCTTGAGGGAAGCGGCAAAACCGATCTTGTCACTCGACTTCCCCAGTTCGAGGAGGACATCCCCGTTCTGGGTTCGCCGAATAGACTTGATAACGGTGTCGGTCTCTTCCGGTTTGGCCTGCGATCTAATCTGACCCAGAACATCAGCAAAAGATCGCCCCCCTAAGGGCTTGATCAAGATTGCCTCCGTCCTGGGCTTCTTAGGCCTGGGTTGTTTAGGCTTTCTGACAGACTTGCCAGAGGCCTCCCCCACCGGGTTTGAGACTTGCGGGCTCCGTGACGTAGTGAGGTGACGTAGTGTGATTTGTATTGGTGTGAGTGTAATGGGGTGATGGTGAGTGGTGACGTCACGATTGTTGAGTGAGGTTGTGATATGGGTCAAGGACGTATTGAGGGGTTTTTAAAAAGTAGCTACCTCGCATTGGTAGAACCGAATGCGAGATAGTAGTAATTGTGTTTTATTATGATATGTTTACAAGGCGTGGTAGTTTTCAGTTTTTACAGGTGCGGATTGTGAAGATGGCGAGCCGATGTTAGAGTTGTTGTCTTTCTTGTCGACGGTTGTCATGAAGTTTAAAACGTTGTCTTCCGTGGAGTGGTTTGATGCGTAGAGATCCAAAGTCACGCTATAGCCGTTCTCCAATAGGTGAGCCAAATCGTTGGTGAATAATGCCTGGTCGTGGTAAGTTGCTAAATAAACTGTTTTGTAATGAACGCAGTTAATTTTTATGAAAGCCATGATTGAATAGTTCTGCTGAGTTGGATGTTC
Source organism: Neoaliturus tenellus (assembly GCA_030545055.2). Taxonomy (NCBI): domain Eukaryota; kingdom Metazoa; phylum Arthropoda; class Insecta; order Hemiptera; family Cicadellidae; genus Neoaliturus; species Neoaliturus tenellus. The sequence goes on from CM061532.1 coordinate 268,856,854, forward strand.
ACTCGGTTGGAGCTGAAAGGATACTGAATAATTCCAGAGATGTTTGGGGGTCCTTTGTTACAAGTATAATTTTGGTTAGCTGTGTTACCCCCACTTTTTGTTCATGAGTTGCTAGTCTAATCCTAATAAAGATAACATTATTGCTTGTGTGTCACTGCTGGTAGAGCTGTCGACAACAGGCACTTGAATTGCATCATTTGATACGGTTGTATTTAAATCTTGAATACAAGTATCTGAACTTGTTGTTGAAGAAACCGTATTAGATTGAACGGGTAAATCCATGTTACACAAGACATAAACAATCGTGTTCCTTGCAATGACTCCGGTTACAATGCGTATATTGTACGACAGTTATTGTCTTATATTATTTCCCCCACCAACAGAATACTAGCAGTAGTTAATTTTCACTTTTAATAAGAAAATGAAGCTATATTTAACTTTAGGCTTAAACGGAGTTTAGTTTGTAAGGTTTGTTTGACGCAAAGCGTGTTTATAATTCTGAAACGTAACCACTGTCTTTGCTCATCGCACAATTAGATATATAGTTTGAAACATTGTATATTGCAGTATTCAATATTTGTTTATATTTCAACGAACATGGTTTTAAAATTAGAAAACTTAGGTTGGTTCACAAAATGAAAATTTCAGTAAAGTAAGGAAGCAAAATGCATTTGATTACCTTCAATAAACCTTGACTGGACCATTGTGCAGCGAACCCGGACGTCTGGTTCGGCGCGTCTTGAGCAGCGGCAATGCACTGACTGAAGGTCAGCGCACGCATTAATGACCGGTTTATACTGCAACTGCAGACCCGGCCGAGGCACGCCCAACTCAATTCAATTCCTTATTCCTGGTCGGCGTTTTAAGTACAACTATTGTACTGGTCGAACGTCCTTGTGAGGAATTTGCGCATATAAAGGCCGCATCTACACTATTACAAGCAGTCTTTGCTCAACCTCCTGCTGAGACGCATTTGCTTCGTAGACGATTATCCCAAAACGTCTTCTAAGTCTATAAACTTTCATCGTTAAACTCAGTTTTTAAATTTTCATTTATATTTGAAAACTCAAAAGTTTTAAATTCATTTTAAAACCTCAGTTTTTAATAATCAACTTTATTTCTAATATCTGTTTAAAGTTTCAAATTTAATCTTTAAAACTTAAAATGGAATCTGTTTCATCGGTCGCCCCATCTTCTGAAACCACCGTTTGTGCCAGGAAGCCTACCAGACCTACAATAATTTCTCCACCTCCCCGTCCTGCTCAGCTGCAAGTGGACGCCACCAGCTTCCCGAGATTCCTGAATCATCGCCTCGCCCAGCTCAAGTTTCAACTGATCAACCGCCAGCTATCACTGCTCCAGTGGAAACCAGTGAAAACCTACCGGAATCTACCGAGAGTGTTAGTGTCGGCAATTTGATTCAGCGGGACATTTTAAAAGAACTTGGACTGGACCTCACCGACGACGAGTGCGCGATGTTTGTGGCTAATTCTTGCGAAACCACCTTGCCCGCGAGTTCGGACAATCCCACTTTAACACCGTCCGTAGCTGATTCGCGCGCGCCAGCTCCCACGTCGGAAACGAAAAAACCGGTAAAATCATCCGCGATACTGATTCCCCCGAAACACGGACGTCCAAAGTGCAAGGTGGAGATTAAGAGAGGTGATAAGAAAGGACAGCCGTGTGAAAAGCGTTGTGTGCGAGGGCTAACTGTTTGCGCCCAACACAACGCTCAAAATTTGCGAAAAAAAGCCACGCCCGCGTCGCCTCCTAAAGGATCAGTGCCTGCAACCCGTGTTGCAAGCATTGATCCTGAAACTTTAAAATCGTTGGAGGAAACAAAATCCAAAATCAAAGTCCTGGAAAAAATTCTTTTTAAATTAATGAAGGATGAACCGCGATCGCGAACCAGCTGTAACACAGTGTCCACACAAACTGACGAACTAGTAACCGAAAGCAGTAAGCCGAAATCGAAAGTCGAGAAACACCGCGGGCGAAAGGAAATCCAAAAAATCCGAGTCCACAAATTAACGACCGCTGATACCTATAGGCTGTTACGGTACAAAGATGGCATGCCCATCTTTGTATGTAAAGGAAAGCTATATCAAGTTCCATTGCCAAGGGACATGAGTCGTCATATTCCTAACGGAAAATGGTGTCTTGTGTATGATAAACAAATATCAAAGATGGTGTGGAAAGAAGTTTGATAAGTTTTCTTTAAAGGCCTGTAGTGTTGAAAGGTAATTTGAAATTATTCTTCCAAATTGTACCCAAACCTAAATTACTAAAATCTTTTAAACCCAAAGGGGGAGGGGATATTATATGATAAAACAGTACCTGTAATAAGGATCTAGTTTTTATCACTTAATATTTAACCCCGGAAAATGTTTAGTACAATATGCGACATCACCTACGTATGTTGAGTTCGTCATATTATATTAAACATTTTAGCCATTCCCAAGCCATGGCAAGGGTTTCAATAAGTTAATAATTTTACAAATAACAAAATTTTAATTTTCAAATTACTATAGTTTTAAATTTTTATGGTAAGCAAGTCATCTTAAATCTAGACAACTGAAAACTTTTCCTCTATGTTTATAACATCAATACCGTACGTAAACAACGCATTAAAACATATATGAAATTTTACTCTTAATATTTTGTAATCACACTATTGTTTGGACTTAGATAACTAATTTCATTAAATGAATGCTTGCTTGCTTAAATCTGTGTAGATATATAAAGCAATTATTTGCCTAAAATAATAATTCGGTGGTTAAATGCTTAAAAGATCTTTAAAGAGGCTCGAAAAACAGGAAACACACTAGTTTGAGGTTAAAACCCAAGTCAGCGTATTTTTTAGATAATCTAGTTCTTGGCGTTATAAACAAGTAACAAGAAATCAGTAATGTAAAAACAAAACATTTAATATTACTCAATGTTAAATAATGTGGTATTAAGTGTATTACTTTACAATTGCTAATATAACATCCAAAAACTTACAATCATTTTACAAACACATAGCAGGTAGATTAATAATGTTACGATATTTTTCACAAGTTTATATAAGTAGTGAAAAAATGAGACATCCAGAACAACACATAAATTGTTTAATTTGCAATTGTTACGAAGCGTTAAAATTTAAGACAACGAACCCCCCTCCACCATTTCGTCTATATAAGGGTGAGAAGCTATACACTGAACACCATTCCTCTCTCCCCGTCCATTGTAGTAGGTTGGTGTAGGTGTAGGAGTAGTGTGCATGGCATGTTGGCGTAGCTTAAGAATTAACAACCTAACATTGAAACTTCCCCTATATCCCTAAAATACTGGAACCTACACTGTGTACTGAAACCCTTAAGTGAGGTCTATATGACACATTGATTCATCTCGGATGACCACCATTCAAAGGTTACGTCATCGCTTGCTTGAAACCGTAAAAGGTCTATATAGCAAGTATTTTAAAACCAACACTTGCGTGTATTGAAACCCTTAAGTGAGGTCTATATAACACATTGATTCATCTCGGATGACCACCATTCAAAGGTTACGTCATCACTTGCTTGAACCCGTGAAAGGTCTATATAGCAAGTACTTCAAAACCAACACGCGCCAAGGCTCATCTCCCCACGACTACAATGCTGAGGTTTCCTGGAGTGGCTACAGTTGAATCGAGCGACTGCAGCGTGTATTGAAACCCTTAAGTGAGGTCTATATAACACATTGATTCATCTCGGATGACCACCACTCTAAGGTTACGTCATCACTTGCTTGAACCCGTGAAAGGTCTATATAGCAAGTACTTCAAAACCAACATACGCCAAGGCTCATCTCCCCCCGACTACAACGCTGAGGATTCCTGGAGTGGCTACCGTTGAATCGAGCGACTGCAGCGTGTATTGAAACCCTTAAGTGAGGTCTATATAACACATTGATTCATCTCGGATGACCACCACTCTAAGGTTACGTCATCACTTGCTTGAACCCGTGAAAGGTCTATATAGCAAGTACTTCAAAACCAACATACGCCAAGGCTCATCTCCCCCCGACTACAACGCTGAGGATTCCTGGAGTGGCTACCGTTGAATCGAGCGACTGCAGCGTGTATTGAAACCCTTAAGTGAGGTCTATATAACACATTGATTCATCTCGGATGACCACCACTCTAAGGTTACGTCATCACTTGCTTGAACCCGTGAAAGGTCTATATAGCAAGTATTTTAAAAACAACACTTGAGTGTATTGAAACCCTTAAGTGAGGTCTATATAACACATTGATTCATCTCGGATGACCAACATTCAAAGGTTACGTCATCACTTGCTTGAACCCGTGAAAGGTCTATATAGCAAGTACTTCAAAACCAACACGCGCCAAGGCTCATCTCCCCACGACTACAATGCTGAGGTTTCCTGGAGTGGCTACCGTTGAATCGAGCGACTGCAGCGTGTATTGAAACCCTTAAGTGAGGTCTATATAACACATTGATTCATCTCGGATGACCACCACTCAAAGGTTACGTCATCACTTGCTTGAACCCGTGAAAGGTCTATATAGCAAGTATCTTAAAACCAACACTTGCGTGTATTGAAACCCTTAAGTGAGGTCTATATAACACATTGATTCATCTCGGATGACCACCACTAAAGGTTACGTCATCACTTGCTTGAACCCGTGAAAGGTCTATATAGCAAGTACTTCAAAACCAACATGCGCCAAGGCTCATCTCCCCCGACTACAACGCTGAGGGTTCCTGGAGTGGCTACCGTTGAATCGAGTGACTGCAGCGTGTATTGAAACCCTTAAGTGAGGTCTATATAACACATTGATTCATCTCGGATGACCACCACTCAAAGGTTACGTCATCACTTGCTTGAACCCGTGAAAGGTCTATATAGCAAGTATTTTTAAACCAACACTTGCGTGTATTGAAACCCTTAAGTGAGGTCTATATAACACATTGATTCATCTCGGATGACCACCACTCAAAGGTTACGTCATCACTTGCTTGAACCCGTGAAAGGTCTATATAGCAAGTATTCTTAAGATAAATACGATGCATAACAATTATTAGACTCAGGTGATCACCTGATTGTAACTTACAGTTGCATAATATAGTGGCCATATTATGCAATTGTAAGAACAAAAGCTTCGAAACTTAATTATAACAATTTAAAACTAGTACATAAGTTTAAAACTACAATAGATAAGACTAGTTAAGTAAGTAATTATACATTCTTTAAAGACATGTCTTAAGAGGGGTAGCAATATATTTTATGTGAGGTTTCATTAGCATTAAGTAATCATTAACAAAAGAGCGGGGAATAGAGCAGTTGTGTATGCAACAAACTGCTCTATTCCCCGTTCTAACATTTTTATTTTAAATGACCTTGACCTAGATTAGAACTCTAACAAATTTTAAAAATAAAAATTTCAAAACTTAAAAAGTTCAGTTTAAAGACTTGAAGTGTTTTAATTCAATTTTGAAAATATTCTTCTAAATTTCAAACCAACCCTTAATTACTTAAATTTGTAAAACCCTAAAGGGGGAGGGAATATTATATGATAAAGCAGTACCTGTTTTAAGGATTTAGTTTTATCATTTAATATTTAACCCCGGAAAATGTTTTGTATAATATGTCACAATACACACGCTCATTTTGAGTTTGTCATATTATATTAATCATTTTAGCCATTCCCAAGCCATGGCAAGGGTTTCAATAAGTTAATCTTTTAGAATTACAAAATTATATTTTTAAAACTACAGTGTTTGACATGTTTTAATCAGTAAACACGTCACCTTAAAAATGTCGCCGTCACCCCACTGGGGTGGGGGTAAGATGTATTTAAGTCGTGGAACATAGTGTTAAACAAACATTTAGCTATGGACGCTTCAAGCGATGTAGACACTGAAGCCTCACTAGAAATGTTCAAAGAGTTTAGTGCAGCTCTTGATGAACCTTTTGAAGAACCTGAAAATTCATTCACATACTATTTTCCACTTCTTGATAAAGACGATGCAAAAAAGATCTCTGACATTGCTATTCGTTTTGCAAGAGATCGATGTCTTATTTGGATCAGTGAAACTTATCACAATGAATATTCAAAGAAATGTGTATTCAATTTTATGATGCAAAATCCTCATGTTAAATCCTCAGAGTTTAATTATCTTCTTTACAGCCATCTTTTTGAACAAAGTGCCAGTGTTACAGTAAAAATATGTATATCGAGAAGAAAATAGTTTATTTAAATTATCAACAACTTCAGAATATTTGCCCAGCACTGCACTATGTCCTATTAAACGAGAATACGGGGGAGTAAAATATTTCATCTTAAAAAAAACTACATTTAAATAACCTTGAGATTTCCCCCACCACTTTCAAAAATTTTAATAAGACGCTTGCCTACGTTCTATAAATTTATTTCCTTTCCCAGCTTCATACAGTAACAACATGGAGAAGAGAGACTCCGGTGTTTCACCAGCTATGTTCAAAACTTTTAGTGAAGCTCTTGATGAACCTTTCAAAGCACCAGCAAATTCCTTCACTTACTATTTCCCTCTTCTTGATAAAGAGGATGCGAAAAAGATCGCAGACATTGCTTTTCGCTTTATAAGAGATGGATGTCTTATTAATGTCAGTGAAACGTATCATAATGAGTATTCAAAGAAATGCGCCTTAAATTTTATGATGCAAAATCTTGAAGCTAAATCCTCAGAGTATCCTTATCTTCTTTACACCTACCTTTTTGAACAAGGTGCCAGTGTTACAGTCAAAATATGTATAAATCTACTTCACTAAGTTTAAAAATCAAACCCCCTCCACACCCTCCCCCCCCCCACAACTCCTTGTATATAAGAAGGCTACAATGTTACGTGGATCATTCAATTAGTAGCATCATACAGAGAGTTATAGTCAATTTCTAAATGGCTCCTAGAGATAACATCTTTTTCTCTAAAAAAGCTGTAATGGAGAATATTTTTGTACAAGAAATTAATGAAGACTCTGACAATGAAGATTTGGAGAACGAAGAAACGGATTTGTTGTTGAATGAAATGGAAGAACATGAAAATGATGCAAGTGATGAAGAGACTGAATTAAAAAGCGACGAGTCATCAGAAGAACTTTGCTATCAAAATGGAAATGTTGCTTTACAAGATACTCCAAGCTCTTACCTAACTCCTAATGAAATTGAAAGAAGAGGTGAAACATCAGTTGTTAGACGGTTAGTTTTTGCCGCTCGACGTTTGTTTCCATTAGATCCGGAGGAAGAGAGACATGCTGTCATGGAGGCTACCGATGTGGAGGAAGACGGACATGATGTCATGGAGGCTGCCAATCAAGAGGAAGAGGGATATGCAGGCATGGAGGTTGCCGATCCTGAGGAAGAGGGACATGAAGACATGGAGGCTACCTACACCTTTGAGCTTCAAAATCTACAAAATGCAAGAGAAATTGTGGAAAAGACCCAAGAGTACGAAAAAGAAGGAAGACTTTTAGTAGTGAAGGTGTTACCTCATGATGATTATTCTTTTATGTGTACAGAATATTATGAATATGCTTCTAACGATCCGTTTTGTTTTTTAGAATATCTGGTTCAACGTAGAGCTAATATTTCTATCCATATAGTAGTAAAGAACTGAGTTATGGTTTGAAAAACAAAAACAAACAACAACAAAAAAAAAACACACACAAAAAAAATTAAAAAAGAAAAAAAAAAAACAAAGCGGAGAATAGATCAGTTTGTGGTTAAAATGAAATCACTTACTGATCTATTCTTCGTTTTGGCAAAATAATTATATGACCTTGACCTAGTCTTATAAACATTAAGTATTTGTTGTGAAACAAACATAAATGTCACTATTTACTGTATTAATCAGAAATCGTAATTGATCACGTGACCTCTTTCGGCTGTCATCCCAATAAAAAAAAAAGAAAATATTCCTTATAAAAGAGATGAATTGTGGAAACGTGGTCATTATTGTGCTAGCCGTGCTAGGAAGCACACTGTTATCATGTTCCACTGCAACAGTTGTGAAGAATCATTTGACGATTATATATTATTGGAAATACATAAAGAACTGGTACATAACACAAACAGTGGAGAACAGTCTGATGATTTCGACGATGCAACGAGTAACGCGGAAGAAGAAGGAAGACCTAGCGTGATCCAGTATGCACCCCCTGCACCAATTAATATTGAGATGCATGCTCGCGCCTTACCAGGTAATGTGGTAACTCATTTTAAAATAGATAATGTGGGTTTGACACTTGACAATTTTGCCAACGAGGCTAAGAAATTGGTAATATCTACTCTAAAAAGAGAATTACAAAGGTTAAATTTTATCAAATTTGGAATAATTTTGGATACTTTATTTTACAATGTTGAAAATGAACTATCCCCAAGAGGCTTTATAACAAAAAACAGAACACTCATGAACTCATCAGATATTGATCTTATTGTTGATGACTGTTTTGAAGAACTAAAAACTAAAATGCATGAACATGAACTTCGAGGATCAGGATGGAGCTTATTGCGTATCGAGGGAATAGACTTACGAGTGCACAAACACGGGTATGGTTTAAGAGGAAGCAGTTACATTCCGCTTCCCAAAAAAATTAGTAATACAAAATCCTGCATCAACGTTCAAAATGAAGATAATAGATGTTTTGAATATGCAATGCTAGCAAAACATGTAAAAGATAATCAGTTTAGACCTAACCAAGCATATCGTGCCGTACAACATAAGTACAATTTTCAAGGAATTACGTACCCTGTTTCTTTGAAAGACATTTCAAAATTTGAAAAACAAAATCCTGCGACTTCAGTAAACGTATTTGGTATCGACTCATCAAACACTATATATCCTTTAAGAATCACCCGTAATGAACTAAGAGATCATACTGACTTGTTGTTGATAAACAGTGGTGAAATATCGCACTATGTGTATATCAAAGACTTTGAAGCCCTTGTTGCAAAATAAATTTCAAAATATGAAGGGAAGAAAACTACTTGCAAGAGATGTTTTTGTTTTGTTAATAAAAGTTTGAAACACGGAGGATCAAAATGGTTGTCGGAACACCAACGATTATGCAGTGACCAATATGAAGCGAGAATCAGAGTACCAAGTACAAGCAAAGCTATCGTTAAATTTAATAAACCGATTCATCAGTACCGTATTCCTATAGTAGTATATGCAGACTTCGAATCAACACTCATTCCTCTAGAAGTTCCTGATGGTGATGTGACAAGAAGAACCAAATACCAGCTACACAAACCAAATAGTTATTGTTTCATAATAAAATCAACTTTATCAGAAGATCATCTCCAAAGATTTGGTTTATCTTCTAATCCTGTGCTTTATCGAGGGGAAGATGCAGCCAAACATTTTGTAAATAATATGTATTATGTTGCTCAAAAGGTTGAATGTTTGTACAAACACATCGTTCCTATGACTCCATTAACAGATGAAGAAACTGTTCGACATGAATCACAATTAACTTGTTATCTTTGTAATAATGTTTTTACAGAAGACAACATTAAAGTGCGAGATCATGATCACCTTACAGGAGTATACAGAGGTGCAGCGTGTAACTTTTGTAACCTAAACTACAAGCTTCCATCTTTTGTTCCAGTTGTCATACATAACCTTAGTGGTTACGATGCTCATTTTATAATCCCAGAGCTGGGGCGAGACAATGGTGATATTGATGTATTGGCTACTACCATGGAAAAATTTATAAGTTTTTCTAAAAAAGTTGGTAAAATAAAACTAAGATTTGTTGATTCTTTTAGATTTATGCCTTCCAGCCTCATGAAGTTATCTGATAATTTAAGAACAGAAGATTTGATCGAAACTAGAAAAATTGTACCCAGTGAAAAAATGTCCTTGGTGCTGCGTAAAGGGGTTTTCCCTTATGACTACATCGATGGAGCTGATAGATTTGAGGAAACAAAACTTCCTCCACGGGAACAATTCAAAAGCACATTAAACGATATGGAAATATCACAAGACGACTATGAACATGCATGTCGAGTATGGAATGAGTTAAATATAAAGACCCTAGGAGAGTATTCCGACTTTTATGTAAAGTTGGATGTAACTCTTCTCTGCGATGTGATGGAAGAATTCCGGAACACCTGTTTTTCTGCATATGGTTTAGATGCTCTTCATTCTTACACGTCTCCAGGATTAGCTTGGCAAGCTATGTTAAAGGATACAAAATGTGAACTTCAACTGCTAACAGACTATGACATGATATTAATGGTTGAGTCAGGTGTTCGAGGTGGTATGACACAAAGTGTAACTAGACACGTGAAAGCCAATAATGTATACCTTCCAAACTTTGACAAAGAAAATCCATCGTTGTATCTGGGATACTTTGATGCAAACAATTTATACGGATGGGCAATGTCAAAACCATTACCTTATAATAATTTCAAATGGGTAAATCCAGACTCAATTGGTGATATATTGAAAATTCCAAAAAATGGAGATATTGGCTACATTCTCGACTGTGACTTCGAATACCCGGAACATTTGCACGATCATCATTATAATTTACCGCTCCTTCCTAGAAGTGAAATTCCTCCAAGTGGAAAATTTCCAAAATTGATGATGACATTAACTAATAAAAAACGATACGTAGCACACTACTGGGTGGTGCAACAAGCCATCGAATTAGGTTTACGGATTACTAAAATTCATAGGGCTCTGGAATTTTCTCAATCGTGTTGGTTGAAACCTTACATCGACTCGAACACTGTGCGAAGAGCGGCTGCTACATCAACCTTCCAAAAAGACTTTTTTAAACTAATGAACAATGCGATTTTCGGCAAAACCTTGAAAAACAAAAGAAAACATAAAAATGTTAAACTTGTTACAAATTCAAAAAAGCTTGAAAAACTAGTCCAGCAACCAAACTTTGGCACGACAGTGATAATTAATGAAAACCTGGTGGCTGTATCGATGAAAAAGACAACCATTGCTATGGATCGCCCGTTATATATAGGAATGTCAATATTGGACATTTCTAAAACTCATATGTATGATTTTCATTACAACAAAATGGTTTCATACTATGGAAGAGAAAATATTGGTATTGCTTACATGGATACAGATGCTTTTGTTTATTGGATACTAACTCAAGATATGTATAAGGATCTGCGCACATTTACTTACACCAACGACTTTGATTTTTCGGATTATCCAAAACACCATCCTAACTATGACAATGACAAAAACAAAAAGGTTTTAGGAAAATTCAAAGATGAGGCGAATGGCGTCGTCATGGAAGAAATTGTAGCGCTAATGTCAAAATTATACGCATTTCAATTATTTGAGAAAGAATCAGTAAGGTCGGTTGTTAAGAAAGCTAAGGGTGTAAAAAATTTGTATTTAAAGAAAAATGTGCAGTTTGAACACTACAAACAATGTTTATTTGAAAATAATATTATTAAAGCAAAGTTCAATGTTATCAGAAGTTTTAATCATCAATTATACAGTGTCACTGAGGTCAAGAATGCAATATCTTCCAATGATGATAAAAGACACATCCTTGAAGATAACATACACACTTTACCATTTGGTCACTACTCTCTCAACCGCATTGATGTGTAGATATTCATTTATTTTGTACTATTTTCTGCCAGTTACACAAAAAGAAAAAAAAACTGAAAAAATCCTCCCTATATATTGTCTCGGTGATGTTTTGCCTTCTAGTCAGCAACATGAGCTTGTCACAGCAAGATATCAGTGACGCCGAGCTTGTGTCCATACTGGAGGTTATAGAAGAAACTCTACTACCATGCGAGACCGACCAAGAAGAAGCATCGGATTTAATACCAAAACAAAGAAGCATGGAAGAAATTATTTTGGAAATTGAATATTATAACAATGAATTAATAACTAAGTACAGCGCACAGCCCAGATGTAAAGAGGAATGGGAAGAGATGGAAGAACTCATTAAGATTATTCATAACCTTGAAGAGGAAAAAGAAAACTGCATTGCTGCAAACCATGCTGTTGATTCATAAAAGCTTTTAACCTTCATAATATATTAACCTATTCTTCGTCCTTTACCAATCTATCCTTTTCCTTTCCGTAAAAAAGGGGGAACATGGCAAGTCCAACGCCATGTTCCCTCTTTTTTACATTAATTTCAAATGACCTTGACATACATTTAAGCAGGTTTAAATAATGCAACTGATCAGTATCAGTGAACATCCCTTAAGAATAACATATACAGCTTGCTGTGATGGGGGATTTTAAAGAAAAAATTGTTAATGAACTTCACAAACCTGCAAGAAGAAAGTTTCCTAGAAGAAACACTGTTATAAAAGGAATGAATGATCTTTTTCAAGCGGACTTAATTGAAATGATACCGCATAGTAAAATAAATAAAGGATTTAAATATATATTGGTGGTTATTGATTGTTTTACAAAAACTGCTGATGCTGTACCGCTAAAAGATAAAACTGGTAAAAGTGTGACAAAAGCTATGGAAACATCTATTATAAGGAATGGATTTGTCATTAAACATCTACAAACTGACGACGGGAAAGAATATTTTAATAAAGATTTTACAAATTTAATGAAGAAGTATAACATAAATCATTACTCGACTAATTCAGAAGTTAAAGCATCAATAATTGAAAGGTTTAACAGAACATTAAAAGGAGCAATGTATAAAATATTCTCTAAAAGAGGATCATACGTATGGTTTGACATTTTACCGCAACTGATAAAGGAGTACAACAACAAGTATCATCGAACTATCGGTATGAAACCCAGCGAAGTAAATAGCGGTAATGCTAATCTTGTATTAAATCGCATCAAGAAAAATACAGCTCCTAAAGTCGAAAAAATACAACCAAAAAGGTTCAAAGTGAATGATAAAGTTCGTATTAGTAAATATAAAGGAATATTTAAGAAAAGATATCTACCAAACTGGACCAATGAGGTATTTACAGTTTACAAAGTGCAACCGACACTGCCTGAAACGTACATATTGAAAGACAACAAAGGTGAATTACTTCAAGGGGGATTCTACGGACACGAGTTGTTGAAATCAACAGTTGGTGATGTATATCTTGTTGAAAAGATTCTACAAAGAAAAAAGGATAAGGTAAAAGTCCGTTGGTTGGGATTTGATAAAAGTGAAGACTCTTGGATTCCTACAAAAGACCTGGTGTAAAACTTTATCAACTCATTGTGTGTTTAACCTTTATACAAGATGGAGATTGTACAACAAAAAAATCGATTTAATATCAATAATATTGATGAATTAACAGTTGACAATAATAAGTTAAATCATAGTAAACATGGTGAACTACTACCAAATACAATAAGATGTTTATTGACTGGTCCTTCAAATTGTGGCAAGACAAATGTTGTTTTTAACCTTATAACTAATCCTAAAGGGTTACGCTTTAACAACATATATATTTTCTCAAAATCTTTGCAACAACCTAAATATCAGTTATTGGATAAAATACTTGCAGGTGTACCTGACGTGAATTTCTTCAAGTTTGATGCTAGTGAAACCATTATGCAGCCAAATGAAGCTAAACCATTTTCTGTATTTATATTTGACGATGTGTCTTGTGAAAATCACGACACTATTAGGAGTTATTTTGCAATGGGAAGACACTATAATATTGATAGCATCTATATAGGTCAAACTTACAGTAAAATTCCAAAACAGCTTATAAGAGATAACGCAAACATGCTAATTATCTTTAAGCAAGATGAAACAAATTTAAAGCATATATATAATGACCATGTGAATGCAGACATGTCATTTGATAAATTTAAAGAAATGTGTGGTAAAGCATGGGCTGAAAAATATGGTTTCCTTGTTATTATGAAAGAAGAAGCCATAAAAGATGGAAGATATCGTATAGGGTTGGATAAATTTGTATTAATGCATTGAACAAATAACGATACTTCTAGTAATGGATTGGACTTCGCAGTGTAAACATGGTGAACCAAGAAAAACTTTTGAAAGAAATAAAATTGCTCAGTGATTCTATTAGAATGAAAAATCGAGCATTAAGAATGGGTTTAAGTGAAAGAGAGGAATTTCTGGAGACTACATTTAAACCTATTACAGAACCCTTAAAACAGATAACAGAAACCATTGGTAAACCTCGTTACGATGGAGATGTTTTGTTACCAGTTTCCAAACATGAAATACAAACATTGAAAAAGGAAGATGATGACGATTCATATACAAGTACTAGTGAGCTTTCTCAAGGAGAAGAAGTGACAAAAGAAGAAGAACCAACTGTTGAGAAGGAAGAAGAACAGCCTATACCTGAAGCGGAACAATCGATTCCAAATTTAACACAATTAAGTAGCGATATAATGAAACATGGACCTCTTGGAAGAAAATATATAATGAAAATGTTACATGATATGAAAACAAACCCAAAATTACATAAATCACATGTATATGGAGCAAGAATTGATGGGAATGAATTGAAAATTGGCGATACAAAGCTTGAGATGACCGAAGATGATAATATTATTATTGGCGATCATACATATAAAGGGACAAAGGGGTTGTATGAACTGATATTTAAAAACATACCAATTCAATATTCTACTCGAGACTTAACAACCTTTAAGGAGATTCTACAAAATACTAATGCTCACAAAAGAAATTATTCCAAGGATTCAATTATTAATCGATCACGTGCGATTAAGTATAACATAGTGATAAAAAAATTGTTTCCTCCAAAAAAATTACCAACATTACGAACCGTACCACCTGTGAAAAAACCACTAAAAAGAAAATCTTTATCACTTATGGACTTATCACTTTTGGAGCAATATGGTAAAAAGAGTAAAGGAGAAACTTCAACATCTGGTAGAGGTTTAATGAAAAACCTATATCATACAAATGTAATTTACTATAATGACATAAATAAATTGGTTGATAGAATGAGACTACTGCATGAAGCCATGGAAGCTGGTCACACCGGTTTAAATAATGAATGGGTAGCTTTAGTGGAAGAATTACGACATCGAGGAGTAATCATGTAAACCTCCAAGTTAATATATATATATATATATATATATATATATATATATATATATATATATATATATATATATATATATATATATATATATATATATATATATATATATAACAGAAATTTAAAACAGGTCAGTTAAATTATGAGTGTCGACAAGTTTGGACGATACTCCGGATTAGGAGTATATGTTGAACAAAATAGAAAAAGAGGTGGTTTACCACAAACACCTGAAGGTGACTATGATATAAGTAACAAACGTTTGAAATTTGTTAAAGATCCTGAAGAAGATACTGATGCAGCAAATTTAAAAACAGTGAAGAAGGAAACATCTACATCCTTAAAACTTGAAAAAAATACGTACGATGCAAAGTCACATAGACTTATTAATATCGGCAAACCAATCAACAATGGAGATGCAGTTACTAAAGAGTATTTATTTTCAGAATTGGACAATACACTAAAATTACAATGGAATAATAATAATTTAAGGGTTGAAAAAACATACACTGCTGAAAATCATAGAATAACAAACGTGGGGGACCCCATCGATGATAAAGATACAGTTAATAGAGGTTATTTGCATTCTATAATACCTGAAAAGACGAAGGATGGGTTTTCCTTTTATAAATTCATTATAAACGATATTGGTTATCCAAAAGAAGGAGGTGATGCTGTAAATTTAAAATATGTTCAAGATCATTGTATTACCCATGATGTAGGCGTTATCGATTGTCTTGGCAATTGTTTAGCAAATGTAAAAGATGGCACCGAACCATCAGATGGTGCTACAGTGGGTCAAATGAGGGAAACTTTGAAAGAGGAAACATCAGGTTTTGTAAAACAAGACCAAGTACTATCGCGGCAAGGTGGTGTATTTGTACAAGGAAATGAAAAGTTTACATTACTTGAAGAAAACAATAATGTTTGGGATGGTAAAGGAAAGAAATTATCAAATGTAGGTATGGGTTTTGATTTATTTGATGTTCCAGTTGTAGCACAGACTATAACTTCTAATCCATATAATGATACTGAACCTTACATATGTAGGTTTAAAAAGATAAGAAATGTATTTCCTGGTGACCACGATTTCGATTGTGTTGTAGTTAGTCAATCTTTGATATTAGATAAACCAAGCGGTGATATTTTTAATGCAAATGATAAGAAAATAAGTAATTTAAAACAAGGAATTGATCCAAATGATGCTGCAACTGTAGGACAGGCTATCACAACATCATTAAAGGACCATAAAGTATATACTTGTAATAATAAACGTATTACAGAACTTAAAGACCCTCAACATGTGGATGATGCTGTAACTGTTAATTTTCTTGTTAAAGTTTTAGGAAATGCATTATTTGATGTATACAATCTTATTGGTATTCGTTCAGGTCGTACTCCTTTGTTGGAATCCGAGAGAGGTACTTGGGTTAAACGGGAAATTGTTAATAAATACTTTATTAACCCTAATACGCAAAAGTTTAGATCATCAGATTGGATTGATTTTGATATTTAATTGAATGACACTATAAACTATAAATTACATATTTTATGTGCAACCCGTCATAGAGGTAACACACAGGTTACGCGACAAGGAGATGTAATTGTACTTCTACAACGCAGAAATTTAGATCATCAAATTGGGGTGATGTTATAGTATTTAAGTAAACAACACAATAAATAAGGTAATTTATACATAACTCGTCATAGAGTTTGCATGATGTGGGAGTTATTGATTGCCTTGGAAATGTATTAAAGTTAAAGATGGTTGTGCACCATCTGATGGAATGAATAAAAAGTAGAAAACAATAAAGAAAAGATCATTTGTGTGCAAGTATTCACGAAGTACACACCACTGCAAGTATAAAAAAGGCATGACGAAAACCACATCATTCAGTCATTGTGTAGACAGTGTGAAGAGAGGACGTGGTATAACATCAGCAGCGGTATCTTTGCTAAAACGCATTCCTGTTGGTTCTATTGTCAATAGAGCAATAGACGCTTTACCATACGAATTTCATTTGCCTGGAGGTTATCAATACTGCGGACCGGGGACTAAATTGGCAAAACGTCTTGCAAGAGGTGACCCAGGTATCAATAAATTGGATCAAGCTTGCAAAGAACACGATATAGCATATTCCAAGTTTTCCGATTCTACAAATAGATCGATAGCAGACAGAATATTAGCAGAAAAAGCTTGGCAACGAGTTAAATCAAGTGACGCAAGTATTGCAGAAAAACAGCAGCTTGGGCGGTTACAACAGCCATGAAGGGGAAAACTAAATTTGGTGGTGGAAGACGACGTACTAAACGGAGAGGACAAAAGAAAGGTGGAAACATTAGAAGAAAGCGTCGTACTAACCCAAAAAGGAAAGTAAAGAAAACGTCTGTATGGTCAATGGTAAAAAATGGGGCAGGTCTATACCTAAGACCATATCGTGTGTATTAAATAAGAAGAAACAATTGATAATTCCAAATGAAGCATTAACAAATCATCAATTATCTAACTATGTCAAATGTTTAAAAATACCATTTTTCAGAGGAGTTTTTATGAAAGATGCTTTACCAAATAAAATATGGAAAAATGAAACTGGAATAGTCAATTTAGATAATAGTCAAGGACCAGGCACTCACTGGGTATGTTATAAAAAACTTGGAGAAAATGTTTATTATTTTGATAGTTATGGCAATTTGCCTCCTCCAAAGGAACTTCAACGTTATTTCCAAAATTCGAAAAATATATTGTACAACTACACAAGAGAACAACCTAACGATACAACAATCTGTGGACATTTATGTTTGGAGTTTTTAGCAAAAAGCGTTAGTCAGCTTTAAGATGTCATCGTATACAGTGTCGCTTAGTGGAAATTCCTCCACTTTGAAAAGTACGCTTTTTCCTGCACTACGTTTATCGAAGGATAGACTATGGGAAGCTGCATTATTGGATTTAACCACGTACAATTCAATTCCGAATGTCACCCAAGGGAAGAATAATTTACTACATTATTATGAAAGTAAAGATACCCAAGGAAAATATTCATCGATTAAGGTAATTGAATTGCCTACAGGAGCGTATGAAATAGATGATATAAACCAAGTTCTGCAAAAGCAATTGGGAGAAGATAAAATTACAATAAAAGGCAATAACAATACATTAAAAGCGGAACTGACTTCAAAATATTACATAGATTTTGGAATGGATCATTCCATTGGTACTTTACTTGGATTTTCAAAGAAAAAGGGTATTTTATCACCTGGAAATACCTATTCGGGTGACACAACGGTTACTATATTAAAAGTTAACAGTATTGATATTACATGCAACATAATACACGGATCATACAGAGGTGGGGAAAATCGACATATATTACATACATTTTACCCTACAGTGGCACCTGGTTTTAAAATAGTTGAGAAGCCACAAAACCTCATATACCTCCCGTTAAACACCACTTTCATTTCAGACATCGTACTGAACATATTGGATCAAGACGGTAATATTGTTGATTTTAGAGGTGAAACTATAACTATAAGACTACATATTAAGGCAACGGCATAAAACATTATGGGGTTGTCATTTAAACCGCAACCGAAGAAAAGGAAGCTCAGTATTTCCTCGACATTCGAAGAGTTAACAGCGGACAACATACGTTTCCTCCAAAAGATTGGATTAAAACTTACTAACCATGGATATACTGGATATAGCCCAAGGACCCACATTCGACGAAACCCTATGGGAGAAGGAGTATCACACTCACAACCCTTACGCTTCATCGAAATTAAACAATAACGATGAAATAAGGATTCCCATACAGCAACAAGATATTTACACATTACCATGTGAAAGTTACTTATATATTGAGGGAAAGGTATTGAAATCAGATGGGAAATCGGGTACCGTTGTTCCTTTTATAAATAACCCTATGGCATATCTTTTTGATGAAATAAGATATGAAATATCAGGAGTTACTGTGGATTCAACAAAAAAAGTGGGTATATCGAGTACTTTGAAAGGATTGGCTTCATTAACACCAAATGAAAAAAATTCTTTAGTTACTGCCGGATGGGTAACTCCCGATAAAGACACTATTGTTCCTGATTTATCAGGTAACTTTGATTTTCACATACCTTTAAAACTGTTATTAGGATTCGCAGAAGATTACAAAAGAATAATAATAAATGTTAAGCAAGAGTTGGTGTTATTGAGATCTTCAACTGATAAGGATGTAATAAAAGCAGCAGATGGCACCACGGAGGATAAACTAGAATGGAAACTGCAATTGGACAAAGTTGTTTGGAGAGTTCCTCACGTAAGATTAGCGGATGAACACAGAATCCTATTATTGAGAAAACTAAAATCTGATCGTGATATTGTAATACCATTTAGAAGTTGGGAGTTTCATGAATATCCTGCGTTACCTCAAACACAACGACACACATGGACTGTAAAAACATCGAATTATCTAGAAAGAGCAAGATACGTGTTAATTGGACTTCAAACCAACAAAAGAAGTGTAATAACAGAACACGCAGGTCAATTTGATCATTGTAAACTAACGAACTGCAAAGTTTTTCTTAATTCTCAATTCTTTCCATACGATAACTTAAATGTTTCTTTTAGTAAAAAGAGATATTCCATTTTGTATGACATGTATGCAAGATTTCAATCCTCCTATTACGGTAAGATTAGCACGCCACTACTATCACCGGTAGACTTTTCCTCAAAAGCTCCGATTGTCATAATCGATTGTTCCAAACAAAACGAATCTGTAAAGTCATCAAGTGTGGATATAAAAATTGAAATGGAATTCGAAGAAAATGTACCCGAAGGAACCTCAGCATATTGCTTGATTTTACACGACAAAATAGTAACATACACACCGTTGACCGGAATTGTAAAGAATGTTTTGTAAAACACATTACCTCACCTCCACGATTCTTAATCCTACCAACCCCCCCCCCCCCCCTCCACTCATTTTTCCTCTCACCTCTTACTATAAAAGAGGGGGAATATGAGTGGATCTCCATTCGGTCGAAGATCTTTGTATGGGTAGCATCATATTCAAAATGAGTTCTAATTCATCTTCAGCTGATGAAGAAGTTTTACCCATCGTTTCGAGCGATACATTGGATATAGAAAAACAGGTAGAAGCTGACTTAGATGAATTTTTAAAGTTTAAACAAGATGGAAAAAATGAAAATGCACATGTAGCAGAAGAAGTTGAGAAGAGAAAGGAGGGAAAAAGGAAGAGAAGATCTGAAGATAATATTTCACCGAACATTTTGACGGAGGTATTTCTTCGAATATTTTATCCCATCTCTTCATGTATGACAAAAAGTGCATCTATTGGAATAATGAAATCACTGGATTATTCACCTTCAGTAATTTTGAGCCATGGGACAAAGACAATTTTATTTTCTGAAACCGCTTGGGAATCTTTTTTGAAACACATACATCTTTTGGAATGTTATATAAGTAGTAATGTTTTCGGGAGAAAAACAAAGATGGTGCTATTAGAATCTGACATTGAAATTGATATTGTGAAAAATCGTGGTGAACAATTAGTTAGATTTAGAGACTTGACTAAGCATGATATTAAAATACATCTAACAAAGGAAGAGTTTTACATATTAACTTGTGCGACAGGTCCAATAACTAGATACCTAAAGCAGCTGGTATTCTCCAGTTCTGTTGTTAAAGAGTATTTGGTGGATACATTAGACAAACAACCGTACATCCCCATTTTATATGGACCAGTTGATACATCAATTTTTAACAGAATCCCACAAGAAGTAGACATGTGGAGACAATTGAAAAACTATGAAAACAATTTCTACATCGATGAAGAAGCACAAGAAGTAAAAGAAGATATGTTGGTTAATAATGAAACACGTATTAACATCGATAGCAATGAAACACACGTTTAAATATAAGAAGTAGAAAGAGAGAAAGAAAGGAAGAAGAAAGAAGACTGTGGGGTAGGCCTACCGGGGATGATACGTTAAATATACATCAACGCGCCTAAAACTGTACGGCCTGGTATATAAGGTTGCCTACCGTGGTGTGGAAAACAGTTTAAAACCATACGTCATCATGGAGACACGAGTTTCTTTTTCTAACAAGAAAGAAGTGATAGAATCGAAACCAGGAATAATAGAATTTCAAGCTTTTCGTGGAAACGATGGAAAATTTGTCATCAAGGAATTGGTGGTTTTCGATATAAACACGTCTGTGGTTTATCCATTTTTATTCAAACCTCCGTCGCCGTTTAATAGGTTAACAACAAAAGCTAAAGTTACGAACATATGGATGATCAAACATTTCCATAATTTGAAATGGGAAGAAGGGTTTACAAGCTATGATATGTTAGGTGACATTATGTGTCATTTTTGCAATAGATTTACAACAATTTATACGCGAGGATTAGAAAAATCTAAATTCATACAAACGTACACTAAAACCAAAGTTATTGATGTGGCAGTGGACAAAAATTTTAAATGTAATTTTGACAATATTTGTATTTCCTCAGCAAATGTTAAGCATCAACAATCGCAGTGTGCATTGAAAAATGTTTATCGCTTAGCAGCTTACTTGCAACAAGAATCGAACTTGGCTGGTGGTGGGGGAAGTGAGGGGTATAAATATGGGGACATTACACTGACTCAGCATGAGTATTACTCAAGACTCTGAAGAGGTAACATCAAAAGAACTCTAAAAGACTCTAAAGAAAACTAGCAAAATGACATCCCAACCGTTTCTGCAATCACTAGTAGAGCAATTCAACACTCATTCTAAATCAAACATTCTACAAACAAAAAGATGCTCAGAACTAAAGGAAAACAAACATTACATCATTCACAATATAAAGAAGATTGACACAACTAATGGTGATGCGATTCTTGTTTCACTAAGTGAAGGACCTTTTACCCCAGGTGATCATGCGAAGTTCCAAGTCTTCCTGCCGAAACGATTTGTCCAGCTGCTCCAAAATGAAGATTTGAGATCCATCCAGCCGGGAGCTCTGTATTTGGTGTCGCATGGAGTGAGTGGCAACAACTCGACAGAACTAACTCTGCACATCACCCATCAATGTTAGTTTAAGATCACTATTGTAAATCTGTTTTTAATAATAAATAAAAAAAAAAAAAAAAACATATCAGTATGTGGAAACACCTACTGGTATGTTTTTTTTTTTTTTAATATAATTGAGTGACCTTGAACTTTGACCTTTAACAATGTAAAGTATTCGAGTTAACGTAAGTTGGCAGATTTTGTTGAACCAACTGACACAAAAAAAAAATCAGAGAAAGCGCATAAAAGAGGGACTGCAAAAGATCACCACCTCAGTTCGGTTGCCAACTAGCCCGAAACAACTCGCAAAATGGATATACCTCTAGGGCCTGTCGCTTACAAACAATATTTACAATTTGGAACACGATTGCGAACTTTTAAAGATGTCAGTACTAAATATATGGTTCTACGTCATTACGAAGAGTTATTTGCAGGAGCCGGTTTCTTTTATACAGGCAAGAATGATGAGACAGTATGTTTTTGTTGCGGCGGTGGATTAAAAAATTGGGATGAAGCAGAAGATCCCTTCGAAGAACATGCACGATGGTTTGGACAGTGTTCTTTTATCTTACAACAAAAAGGAGACTCGTTTGTTAAAGAATATTATAAAAGCAAACAATGCATTCCCATAGAACCAAAAATTACAGATGAAAATGCGAAAGAAACTGACGGTTCCAAGGATGAAAAACATGTTAAAGAATGCATTGTGTGTCTATCACAAGAAATAAATGTAGTCTTCCTCCCGTGCAAACACTGTTGTACATGTATCTCATGCGGAGTACTGTTTGATAAGTGCGTGTATTGCAGAGCTCCTGTTGAATCGATAATGAAGATTTTTCTAGTTTAAGAAACATCAAAAACCAATTTGACTCACTTCATAACTACGTCTGCAGCGTGACTTTGGATCTCTACGCATCAAACCACTCCACGGAAGACAACGTTTTAAACTTCATGACAACCGTCGACAAGAAAGACAACAACTCTAACATCGGCTCGCCATCTTCACAATCCGCACCTGTAAAAACTGAAAACTACCACGCCTTGTAAACATATCATAATAAAACACAATTACTACTATCTCGCATTCGGTTCTACCAATGCGAGGTAGCTACTTTTTAAAAACCCCTCAATACGTCCTTGACCCATATCACAACCTCACTCAACAATCGTGACGTCACCACTCACCATCACCCCATTACACTCACACCAATACAAATCACACTACGTCACCTCACTACGTCACGGAGCCAGCTCCGCTAAATAACCCCTACTATTATATTATATTTCCTTGTAAAGAGTATTAATTATATGAGATAGCCACAAAGTTCTTTGATGTTGAAACAATAATTCTTTGGAAATTCGCTGAGTACGCAGGTCTGCTGCGACGGGGGTATTTTATTATAGGGCAATATCTCCGCAAGACTTCGTTGAATACACAGGTTTTCCTGCAAAGGGGTTGTTGTTATTTAGTTTTGTTTGTTTTATATAAGAAAATGAGCTAAAGTAACCAATCCTTATGACAAACTATTTAAATTATAAAATCAATAGTTATATTTTTGAAATCGCATATTACAGTGTAAGAAAAATCCTAGAATAAAGTGTTAAACTTGTTTAGAATATAGATAGCTCTTACATCGGGAAAAATTTTGACACTATATTGTACTTCTTCTAATTGCTACTTAATTATACTAATTACTATTTCTGATAAAATTGTCCTAATTTTAATGTACAGTACCAGGTTAACCGAGCCTTGCTCGTTATGGTTTTTATTCACTTTTTTATAGTGTCAAGGTAAAAAAAGCAATTAAATTTCCACCAAAAACCAACTATACCTCTTCACAGTTAACAGCTGTTTCAAAAAGTCTGCTTAACATTAATGTTTCTTTCTTTTTGTTTACATTTCGTTGTTATTTCGTTACCAAAATAGCAACCCATAAGACTAATGTTAAAATTACAATATTAAAACTTAATTTTAGACCAAATTCGATTTTTCCTGGGGTTGAGGCTGTTTCTAAACTTATTTTTGGGCCAAAACACTCTTTAATGCAAACTTTAAGCAAAATGTAACAGCTAGATTTCGAGATCGTGGAACACACATCCCTTCCGATATTCCTCGTATTATAATATAGGATTCCTATTGTCTTGATTTTTTTATTTGTATTAATCTCCTAAAAGGTAGTTGATGAGTGAATTTTTAGGAGCAGCTGTACCCTTTATGCCTAAAATTTC
This sequence comes from Neoaliturus tenellus, assembly GCA_030545055.2. Taxonomy (NCBI): domain Eukaryota; kingdom Metazoa; phylum Arthropoda; class Insecta; order Hemiptera; family Cicadellidae; genus Neoaliturus; species Neoaliturus tenellus. The sequence continues at coordinate 268,881,195 of CM061532.1, forward strand.
TATAAATAAATAGAGAATTAATCCTCATAATAAGTTTTTAAATTATTCATTAGCAACTCACAAAAGAGCTAATACACAAAAAGCTCGGGAGGTCCAGTCAGTCGGAAGTCCGGAAGTCGGAAGTCGGGGTTGAGCTTTACGTTTGAGGCTTTTGGCTGTTCTCCTTGCTCGTCTACACTTGTAGCCTGTGTACAGACAGACAATCGTCCGACTATCAGCTGACTGTCGGTCGACTGTCTGCCGACCAACGAGGTTAAAGAGACATAGAGTGCTCATATACAGGGTGTCCAGCTTCCACCTTTACAAACTTTTACAGGTTATTGCCCACGTCAAAATAAGCAAAAAAGTTCCTATAAACATATGTCCTAAAATGCTTCGTTAACCCGCTAGCCGCCATTTTGTTTTTTACACTAAATAAATTTTATTTCCGTAATGGATCATTGTATTAAGTTAATATTTGGCATGAACCTACACTATAACAATACCCATTTTCAATAAAAAATTATTTTTTTCCAATGTGTATTTTCAAAATGGCGGCCATTTTAAAATTGTAAACTCAAATATCTCAAAAATGGTAAATTTTATAAAAATGTTACAAGTGACAAAAAGTTGACAAATTAAATTATCTAAACCATGATACCAAGTTTGTGATAATCCGACAACAAATAACGGAGTTATTGAGATTTTTCTCTTAAAATAACCTAAATTGGCATTAATCATAGTGCAAAATCAGTGTTTTTCTGCAGGAAAACCACAATAACTCAGTTATTTGTTGTCGGATCTTTACAAACTTGGTATCATTGTTTAGATAATTTAATTTGTCAACTTTTTTATCTCTTGTAACATTTTTATAAAATTTATCGTTTTTGAGATATTTGAGTTTACAATTTTAAAATGGCCGCCATTTTGAAAATACACATTGGAAAAAAAAACTTTTTTACTGAAAATGGGCATTGTTATAGTAAAGGTTCGTGCCAAATATTAACTTAATACAATGGTCCGTTACGGAAATAAAAATTATTTAGTGTAAAAAACAAAATGGCGGCTAGCGGGTTAACGAAGCATTTTAGGACATATGTTTATAGGAACTTTTTTGCTTATTTTGACGTGGGCAATAACCTGTAACAGTTTGTAAAGGTAGAAGCTGGACACCCTGTATATATATATATATATAGAGATATAGATAGAAAACATTCATGTTTGGGAGCATCTTCTAAATTATATTTTCAGTGTGCAGAAACGTTTGTGATGTGAAGAAACGTTGTGATCTCTTGAAGATATGATGGATTCATGTACTTTAATTTTAACTTAGTTGCTTTTTCCCTCAATTATTGTTAAATCATATAGGTGTCCTGACAATTGTCAAACCTTAATAAAGATGAAGAAATAGAGTGCTCATCACATGTTAATTTTGTGTCCCTTTTTGATTTGCGCCATTTTACCCATAATTCCCGCCGTTTCCTTGGTAATCATCCCACACTTTACTCTCCTACTTTTCTTGGTTACTAGTTTTAGCTATTCTGATTGGTTGCTACAAGCTTAAAAAATTACTGATGATAGTTTTAAAACATATGTTTATTTTTTTGTTTTTAAATTAATTTGATTTGATG
>CM061532.1:268882904-268931042 GCA_030545055.2 Neoaliturus tenellus
ATTCAACTTACTATGTGGTATCATTTCAATAAGATCGGCTTGGAAAAGATCATTCATTCCTTTTATAATTGTATTTCTTCTAGGAAATTTTCTTCTTGCCGGCTTATGAAGTTCATTTACAATCTTGTTCCTTAAATCTTCCATCTTCAGTTGTGTCTTCCACACCGCTTGTAAGAGTACTGATCTCTAAAATGGTTTATCCTCTTTTATATGGTTAGATTATAGGTCAAGGCCATATTACATTGGTGTAAAAAAGAGGGAACATGACATTGGGCTTGTCATGTCCCCTCTTCTTTACGGAAAGGAAAAAGGAAGAAGGTAAAGGATGAAGAATAGGTTTACTGGTCGATGGGGTATAAGGAGTAATGTCCGAATGGTAGAGTTTTTATATTATCTTCCAGGATGTACCTCTTATCATCCTTACAACTCAAAGCCCATTTGGTTTGCTTTACACTGAAGAGACGATGGTTGAAGCTTCTTATGGTGTTAAATGTTGCTGTTGTCTCAAAATTTTCAAATAAGCATCTCTTGTATTCTTCAAACTGTACATTCTTCTTCAGGTATGAGGTTTTTATACCCTTGGCCTTCTTTACGATTTCATGTTCTCTTCTTTCATTTTTGTACAGTTTAAATGAATATAGTTTAGACATTAAAGCTACAACCTCTTCCATTGGCACGCCATTTGTCTCGTCTTTGAACTTTCCTAATACCTTTTTATTTCTACCGTTGTCGTAGTTGGGATGGTTTTGTGGATAATCAGAAAAGTCAAAGTCAGTAGTATATATAAAAGTACGTAGGTCTTCATACATGTCTTCTGTTTTTATCCAATAAATAAAAGCATCTGTATCCATATATGCAATCCCGATGTTTTCTCTTCCATAAAACTTCACCATCTTGTTGTAGTGAAAGTCATACATGTGGGTTTTAGAAATATCCAAAATAGACATTCCCACATATAGAGGACGATCCATTGTTATTGAGATTTTGTTCATGGAAACAGCTACAAGATTTTTGTTGATTATTATGGACGATCCGAAGTTAGGTTTTTGTACCAGCTTTTGTAGTTTCACCGGATCACTAACTAATTTCACATTCTTATGCTTTCTTTTGTTTTCCAGTGTCTTGCCAAATATCGCATTATTCATCAATTTAAAAAAGTCCTTTTGAAAATTAGATGTAGCCGCAGTTCTTCTTTTTGTGTTATTGTCAATGTATGACTTTAACCAACAGGATTGAGAAAATTGTAAAGCTCTATTAATTTTTGTTATTCTCAATCCTAATTCTAGGGCTTGTTGTATTACCCAATAATGAGCAACATATCTTGATTTGTTGGTTAAAGTCATCATCAATTTAGGCCATCTACCAGTTGGTGATATTTCCGTCTTGGCCAGTAGAGGTAAATCATAATGGTGGTCATGCAAATGTTCAGGGTACTCGATGTCTACATCCAAAATATAACCAGTATCTCCATGTTTTGCCATGTCCATGATGTTTCCAATAGAATCAGGGTCTACCCATTTAAAGTCGCCATATGGGAGAGGATTCGACATGGCCCATCCATAAAGGTTATTTGCATCAAAATAACCTAAATATGTACTTGGTTTTGATGCATCAAAATTGGGCAGATATTTGTTATTTGCCTTTACATGTCGTGTTACACTTTGAGTTAATCCTCCTCGAACACCTGATTCCAACATCAGTATCATGTCTATATCTGTAAGAAGTTGGAGTTTACAGTTAGTTTCCTTCAACATTGCTTGCCAAGCTAGTCCAGGTGATGTACAAGAATGCAGAGGGTCCAGTCCATACGCCTTAAAACATGTATTTCTAAACTCTTCCATTATATCACAAAGTAAAGTTACATCTAGTTTAACATAAAAGTCCGAATATTCTCCAAGTGTTTTGAATCCTAATTCATTCCAAACTCTACACGCATGTTCATAATCTTCATGGGATATATCCGTATCGTATAGTTTACTTTTGAATTCTTCTTTTGGTGGAAGGGATGTTTCATTAAATCGTTCTAAGCTATCTATATAATCATATGGGAAAACACCTTTGCGAAGAACTAAATTAACCTTGTCATTACTTACAATCTTCTTGGTTTCTATTAAATCTTCTGTTCTCAGGTTTTCAGAAAGTTTCATTAAACTAGATGGCATAAAACGGTAAGAGTCTAAAAACCGAAGTTTGATATTTCCAACTTTTTTAGTAAAACTTATAAACTTCTCCATGGTTTCTGCTATGACATCAATTTCTCCATTATCTCTTCCTAATTCCGGAATGATAAAATGCGCATCATAACCACTAAGGTTATGTAATATTACAGGTATATTTGTGGGGATCTTGTAGTTGATATTGCAGCTGTTACATGCAGCACCTCTATAATACCCTGTCAGATGGTCATGATCATGAACCTTGTGATTTTCCACAGTAAATTCATTTGTACATAAATAACAATGAGTCGCATTTTCATGTTGAATCTCTTCTTCTTCATCCAAAGGTATCATCGGTATAATATCACTATACAATCTTTCAACACTTTCTGCTATTGTATACAACTGATCAAGGAATATTTTAGAAGCATTAACACCACGATAGACAATAGGTTTTGAAGTTAAATTAAATCTATTTAGATGTTCTTCAGAAAGAGTAGATTTAACCATTAAACAAAAACTGTTTGGATCATGTATCTGATACTTAACACTTTTCTTTGCTACATTGCCATCATTATCTTCAATAGGAACTAGTGTAGATTCAAAATCAGCATAGATAACAATGGGAATCCGGTATTGATGGGAGATTTTTTCAAATTTTAACTCTGCCTTACTTGGACACGGTAAGATAATTTTTGCTTCATAGTTGTTGTTACATAGTTTTTTATGCTCTTGTAACCATTCGTTTCCTTGTCTTCTTTCTTCACAAAAATTAAAGCATCTTTTGCAAATTATCTTCTTATTTCTATTTTTAGATAATTGATTGCTAACAAGAGTTTCAAATTTTTAATCCATACGTAGTGGGAAACATCACCTCTTGTAAGCAGTAATAAGTCTGTATGATCTGGGAGTTCATTCTTCACCACACGCAATGGGTACACTTTATTCGAACTGTCCAAACCAAAAACATTGACAGATGTTCCAGGGTTTTGTTTTTCAAACTTTGAGATGTCCTTTAAAGCCACTGGGTAAGTCAATCCTTGGAAATTATATCGATATCTTTGTATTTCATATTCTTCATTGGGTCTTACTGCATGGTCAGGTGGTACAAATTTTGCCGTCATTGCATATCTAAAACATTCCATATCTTCATTTTGAATATTTATGCACGATTTGGTGTTTGAAATTTTCTTTGGGAGCGGAATATAACTGCTACCCCTTAATCCATACCCATGTTTATGAACTCTGATATCCATACCCTCAATACTAACCAAACTCCAACCAGATCCTCTTCCTTCATGTTCTTGAATTTTTGTTAAAATTTCTTCCAAACAATCTTCAACTATTGAATTAATATCTGAACTTGCCATTATGGTCTGGTTTTTTGTCATGAATCCTCTTGGTGACATTTCTCCTTCTACATTAGTAAACATAGCATTTAACAATATGCCAAATTTAATAAAATTTAGCCTTTTTAATTCTTCTGCGAGTGTTTTACTTACAATTCTTCTTACTTCTTTAAAAAACTGCTCCAATTCCAATTTTTCATTTTGAATTTTGTGATGCATTACTACTCTACCTTCTAAAGCATATACTCTTAAACTCGGTATTTCATTAGATGGTCCTGCTAATGGTTCTTCATGTTCTTCTTGTTGTTCTTCTTGCTGTTCTTCTTGTTGTTCTTCTTGTTGTTCTTCTTGTTGTTCTTCTCCATATAGTTTTAAATCTTCATATTCGGTTTCTGTTACATCTTTATTATTATTATGGAATAACTCTTTGTGTATTTCTAGTAGAATATTATCATGAAAAGTTTCTAAGCAAATTTCACATTGATACATCTTGTTGATGTTTACTCTTTGAAATTTAGCAGCAAAATGAAATGCTTCTCTACTGCTCCCTTTTTATAGCCTCCCAGTTGTAGTGGGGGACGGTAAGATTTTTAGTAAGATGTTAAAAATAGTAGGTTAAGACTAAAGCTGAAAAGTAATGATTAAAGCCTATATTTTCTTCCAATTGCAAATACTCCACATATGCCTCTGCCCATAGCCATAACAGATCACTGTTACGCCAATATACACCAAAGGTGGGTCTATCATCAACTAAAATTGGAGATGCTATGTTTACTAATCTTTCATTTTCTATCCATGTCATAACTTCAATTACAAACCTTCCTATAATATCCATTGGAGAATTCGGATCCACAAATATTCTTGTTACAACATTTTCGCTTAACAAAGGCTCTTCAATTTCTTCATCGTTTTCTTCATCGTTTTCTTCATAGTTTTCTACATCGTTTTCTTCATTGATTTCTTCATCCACCTCCAATACTTCTTCAACTTTTGTACATTTGTTATAAAATATTGGAGCATCTCGGGGAGACATGTTCACTCTAGCTATTATTGTCAATGAATGTCCCAACGCAAACCACGACACTCTTATATAGGCAAGTCAATGAGTGGGGGGTTTCTTTTATTAATAAATTTTTATTAAAAGAAAATAGTTTAATTCTGTCTTTACCACAATATTACTCCTAATTAGAGCTTTCCAATGATGTATCACTTGCCCTATTCTGGCAAACCGTTCTCAAGTTATAAGTAAATTTGTTAGTTGGGGGGGGGGGGGGGGCTCGCCGGGTTCAAGGTCAAGGTCAAGACGATACACTTAAGACATTTTACTTAAGACATTATACTTAAGACGGTACACCTAAGACGTTGTTAGTTGGGGGGGGGGGGGCTCGTCAAGTTCAAGGTCAAGGTCAAGACGTTACACTTAAGACGTTACACTTAAGACGTTACACTTAAGACGTTACACTCAAGACATTTTACTTAAGACATTATACTTAAGACGGTACACCTAAGACGTTGTGACGTCGGGGGGGGGGGGGGGGGGGTATGCATGAGTGGATTTAGGTCAAGGTCACTAAAAAATAATAATGATCCAAGATGATGGAGGCGGCTGTAACCGTCTCCACCACCCTGTGTTCCTCAAACACTCCCAATCCCAACCCAAAAAGTTACGACTTGCGAGGGATCCCAATTTTTGGCCCGCACGCACGTGGCGATCCAGTTTGGTAGTCTGTGATACGGGCGGCCAGCCTCGGGCCTGGGCACTGGACTTGACCATTCCAATTTTACAATGGGGACTCTGGAACAGCTAATGCAAGACGCAACTCTAACCTCCCACCCTTAATCTAAACCCACCCAATCATATTTTTGCCTGACCAAAACTAAAAAAAAAAAAAAATCAAAAACAATAAAAATATGCGCTACCTACGGCACAACGCGCATGTCCCACCCATATTTAATGAAGTTCAATCGAACTTCTTAAATTTACATTTATATTTTAATTTAATCTACCCAACCTAACAGCTAGCTGTGGAATGTAAAAAATTATTAGTACACAGATAAACAAACAGACATAGACACACACACACACACACACACACACACACACACACACACACACAAATACCATAAACCAATACTTAAGATTAAAAACACATTTCTTAAACATAAATAATACCATAACACACCTTAATGCTAACATCGCAATGCGCAAGTTAAACCTTAAAAAACTAATACATCTTAAGACTGAAACCAAACAACATTTTGCATAAAACCATAGACACACACACACACACACACACACACACAACAAATATTAAATAGTAATAGCCTAACAACAAGAGTAACTCAAATATATATCGGCCGCTTATACATTTGAGTTGCCCTCTGAGTCGGGTCGGAGCGTCGCGTCCGAAATTCCGAGCCCGACTGTGGCGGCAATAGTCGTCGGGGTAGTTCTCGGCTCCCAGAGTGGTGGGGGCCGGGAGGGGTTTCAGGGGCGCGGAACTTTCCAGAAATGTCAGTGGAAAATTCCAAACGGATGTGCTTTGTTACATGTGGGTCGCCTAAAACGCAGGTGGAGCCTTGTACCTCTCAATTTGCATTAGATAGCATCAAATTACATCCGCTGACAAGTACATCCGCAGCTTTCCCCATCGCGTATGTGGCAGCATAATTATCGTCGATTGTTATCCACCCTCTTCCGCCGCTTAATTATACTTCCAACAGAAATAGGCCGCCAAAACACGCAACTTGTTTTTAACATACAATAGACTATTGTTTGGAAATGCATTACTTATGCTCATAATCCTTGGCCTGGTCGGTACTTCTTACACGCTACACCCAAGACGTTGTGACGTCGGGGGGGGGGGGGGGGGGTCATGCATGAGTAACCATCCGCATGTATATAAACGATGGGAAGCTCGCGCGCCTCCCATATAGGGAGCTGACACCCCAACGGTAAACAACCAATCCGTGAGTTCATACCACATAGTACTTTAACACACTATTTATTTTAACATTTTTATTATTTTTACACTATTTCTTAACACTACATCAGTTATTTTATATATCTTAATTTTATTTTCGTGTCGAGTTTCCATTTTTTTTTTTTTTTTTTTTTTTTTTTTTTAATTAAAATATGCTAATTAACATCGTGTGCAGGAAACTCACACTGATTAATTGCAGGTTCCATTCTTACACACCTGTTTCCTCCTTAATATGCAAATTACTCTCTTACTTTAACAATACTTAAACTCTAACCGCTACTTCTCGGTCATACTAATATAATTAGTGCTACACTACGGGATTTACCTGTGCAATAGTGCACGCTATGTTTCCTGCACGTCTGCAGGTAATACACCTTACAATCATATACTTATTGCTACATTACACAAGACATTTCTTCCACACCTGCAGGTAATACACTTACTGACCGTCTACTATTATAATTATTGCTACAGTACGAGAGACATTTCTTGCACACCTGCAGCTTATACACTTTACAACCGTTTAATATTAAAATTATTGCTATACTACAATGGTTACCTGTTCAATCACAGTTTTGGTCCCCCCACTTGATTATCCACAAAGCAATACTTGCAATCCTACAACTGATTAATTAATTAACTTCCGCTATTACCGATACTTTTCTTAAACTATCCGTCTCTTCCTCCGACTCTTGTGACCGTAGCCGCGGCCGACTGACAAATAACCGAGCTCCCGCAAACCTCGCTCTTTTATGCGGTTTTCTCGGGGAGGGAGTTGGAGGGGATTGGAGGGGGTTGGAGGGGCGTCGCACGTGACTCATCGATCGCATAAAAAGGGGGGTTGCCGCCGCGCGCATGCCATTTCGGTGGCGGCATCGGTCGGGTGAGGTACTATCCGTAGGTCTCTGACGCTTTTATAACTAACGCTTGTTACTTTAAAATGTGTTTGCACTTAATATGCTAATTAGTCTCTATATTTATGCACGGACATTTCCTGCACACCTGCAGGTGATACACCTTACAACAGTCTACTATTATACTTGTTGCTACAATACAAGATTTACCTGTCCAATTGGCAATTGTGATCCCACTTAGTCGTGCACGGGATATTTCTTGCACATTAGCAGGTCATACACTTTACAACCGTCTAATTTTATAGTTATTGCTACAGTACAAGATTTACCTGTACAATTGATAATTGTATTCCTACTTATTCGTGCACGGAACATTACTTGCAATCCTGCACCTGAATAATTAATTAACTTCTGCGGCTACCAATACTTTTCTTCGCCTATATGTTTCCCCCTGCTACAACCTTTCGCGGCGCCGCCCGACAAATAACTGAGCTCTCCGAAGTTCTGTTCTTTTATGTCATCCTCTCAGGGGGAGGGGTTGGGGAAGGGAGGGGGGGGGGGGGCCACACAACCTCCATAAAACGGGCATCGGTACCGCGCGCGCGTCATTATAGTGGCGATAGGGCAACAGTAAACAACTATCCGCAAGTCTCTAACACCTAGTCTAACACTTTTTACTTACGCTTTTTTACTCTAACATATGTTTGCACTTATTATGCTAATTAGTCTCTATATATTCAGACACACTCGCGGGCGCCGGTCATATACTCGCCAATTGTCGGAGAGTACACATCTCCCCTTCGTATATTATCATGGCTTCGCACTCTTTACAACTAAAGCTTTTACGCACAAAACATATTTTACAGAAACAATCTAACTCCAAAGTTTGTAAACCGCGTACTACATTGGCTAAGCTTAAGAAATACTACAGTTTTCACCCGTTGTACTTTGCAAAACCTAGCCTGTGCAACACTGCATACTCTACTGATACTGTTTTGCACGCTGTCTTAACTGACATGCTGCAGTATCAAAGTTTCAATCTTGTTACACCTATTGACGATGCTATCCAATTATTCTTATTCACTATATTACCGGGTTTATATGATCGTTCTTCCTTGGGCACATGTCTCATTCTACTGTATCAACTCGCACTGTAAACACCTAGGAGCTCTCCTATCATGCAACTATTATTTTAATTTAATTTTAAAAATAAACTAAAACCTCCCGCGGCCCGGCGCCGCCCCTCCCAAACCCCACCGAGCCCCTGAGGCTCCCACTTTTTTAAAACCCCCTCCAAATGACCTTGACCCACTTCCCAAACCCATCCATCACTCTCACCCCACACTTCCAACCCCACACCTGCCTCTTCCAACCAATGACCTTGAACTGGCCCAACTGTAGCCATTCCCCACTACTTATAGGTAACAAACAAAAACGTTTATTTAGTAGACTAATTGTTATTTTTTATTCTACTATGTTTCTTGCTTTAAAAATATATTCTAATTGAACATAAAATATTCATTAATAAATACAGGGTGATTCACGAGGAAGTGCACAGATTTTGTACTATGAATTTTTTGTAACATGAAGATTGTTTTATTGACACAACATATAATAATGTAAAACAATCGTGAATTCAATCATCCCAATATCCACCCAACAGCTACAGAACACAGATCTTGAACTTTATACTGTAGAGGAATTTATTTTTAGCTTTATTTCAAGTTTCATGACCCACTATGCTATGGAAAATAAAAGGTGAGACAACAAAAGAAGGACCGTCAGAGTTATGAGGGGCCTCCCGTTGTAAAATTATTATATCTTAATCCTAAAAACATCTCCGAACAAAACCTTACGCCATGACTGTCTACATCTATTTAATAAAGTGTTACTATTAAGGCCCTGTACACATGAGGACGTTAGACGCCGCGTTTGTCAAACACGCGTTAGCCAGATACCTAGGAACCAATGGGATCGTTCACATGTAAACGCGCGCTTTGAACCAACGTCACCAAAACGCGACGCTTGTGGTTTTCACTTCAACCGCTACGTTTACAGCGCGCTTCGAGTTGCTAGTCTGGACATTGGAGCGTACACATGTGGTCAGTCGAGCGCGCGCTTTTGGCCAGTTCTGACACTAATAAGCGTTTGACACAGAATTGTTTATTGGTGAATTAGACAAAAGAATATGTATCTGGGACTTGGAGTGTCCCGATTATGAAAATAGAACTTTGAAAAAGTCTGCTTGGCAGGAGATTGTGGATATATTTCCAGAAGAAAACATTACACAGGAACAAAAGACAGGTTTAGATAAATATACGTTGCATAAGTAGAGTTAACAATTCTTATGCAGAAATTGCATCCCTCACTACATTATCACTAGGTAATAATTCACCGTTGAATAAAGGTAACAGTTCATCAAATGAAGTTATATTCATTCGGAAGTAGTTATATAACTTGGTGGGGTGTTCTCTCAATTTTGGGTACAGCGTCACAAATGCAACCATGGTTAGTCTGTCATCTATCACATAATGCACCCACCATCTTCTTTGTCTTTTTCGCCCTGCCTTGTATCAACGGTACAACAACCAAAAACAAGTTAACTCTTCTAACTCGATTGTCGTACTAGTAGAGTTGTCTGGTTTCGCATTTTGCTAACGCGCGCTTAACGCGGTGTTTAACGTCCTCATGTGTACGGTTTCGCATTTTGCTAACGCGCGCTTAACGCGGCGTCTAACGTCCTCATGTGTACAGGCCCTAAATATCTCTTTACCATCCATTTTACACAAAGGGAAAAATATCCTTTTATTTGCAAAAGGATCATCGTATGTAATTTATTTTCAAATAGTATTTATAAGAAAAAATTGGTGTTTATTACCTAGAATGTAAAAAGTTACATCGACCGGATTTTGGACTGGCCTTCACGAAAATGTTAAAAATTTGATTGATACATACTGTATGCAAAAATAGCATATGTATCACAAATGATATGTATAATAAAATCAGAAATCGGTATTATTTTCATGCACATATTACGTTTCATGGAAAACGCCCCTTCTTGTATTTTAATAACTACCAAAACTCCTAAAATATACACTGTATATATAGATAAATATTTTTAAAGTATTGATTTAATATACATTGTTTTTTATTTGTATCAAATTTAAGGTATGCATTCTTCTCGTTATGTGTTTTAAAGAAGATAAGACAAAAAAATTTTCATAATTAAATAATATTTTTACTCCCATGAAACAATATATGAATACAGTATATTCTAGTCATAAAATTATTTAAGATCACATCGACATAATTTTTTTGACATTTTAATCAGTAATTATTTGGAGGGCACTTATTGAATTTAAACTTTATCCAATAACTTAAATAAATGTATAGCCATAATATTTTCAAAATTTTTTATTATTTTAACTCATATTTTGCTACAGGAAATACTTTCGAAGGGACTTATTCAATATGAAGTTTGAATCCAATTTTAATCATCTCAAAAACGCGAAATAAAAATCATCCATCTCTGTGGGTGGTGCGATGAACATTTGGAAGAAATTTAATGAACTCTAAAATTGAGACATTAGGAGTGAAATAGATTGTGTCAGATTTGATCTGGCAATTAAAAGGACAAAAATATTGCTACAATTAAAGAAGTCAATGGAAACATTATCTCGAGTAGTAAATTTTATCTTTAACGGCAGTCATTAGGCCAATTAACGAAATTAAACTGTAACTAGAGTTAATTGAGTCATAAGTATTCATCATAACTACCAGAGTAATTTACTGAGATACACCATTATTTTTATTATACAAATTATTGATATTAATACTATAGAAAACAAATGGTGAGATAAAAAAACATATTGTCAAGGAAATATCACTACAGGGTCGTATGTAAAATATGTGCGTTGAAAAAGAAGCTTTTTTTCTACAAGTAGGTGTAGTTTTAGAATATGTGCGACCAAAATCTCACGTAACCCCTATCACTTATTGAAGAATATTCAGTTTTCTTTTTTTATGATGCATCATTTGCAAGGCACTAACCATTTCAGATGATACATACCAAGCATACAAATTAAAAAAATAAAATTAATATCTCTTAAATCTTTTTATGGATTTATTCCAATATTGTACTCTCTGCTTTGTCCCATAGAGTAAATTAGTTGGCTCTTTAGACATTCATAAAAACGTATGAAAATTCCCAATCACGAAAATGCAATACAATAAGTCTCACTGCCACTTCGTCTCTTTTCTTCGTTTCACTCATATTGTTTGTCTTATATAAGATTTCTATACTATAAAGCTTAACAATTTAAATCCCCAAAAGGAAACCATTACTGACTTGCATATATTGAAATAGTGTACATTGCTATTTGGTATAACAACTTTATAACAACTGTGTAAATTGTGATACTAGATTTTTTTATTTCTTTGGAAAAATTACAATATAATACATTTTTTATATTATGTACAGTCAGGTCAACTTTCTTTAAAATAATACCGGTATTGAATTAGATGAGTAAAATATCACTAGTAAATTTCTAGCGCATCTTTGGTATGGTTTAGAATTTTTGTGTTTGGGTGATGGAAACTTTACATAATACATTTATACATAATGAACTTAACTTACATTACTTATGAATTAACTTACATAACTTACATTTATTTTTTGTTTGTTATAAACTATTTTAAATTTAGAAATATAAAATGTTGGGTAACATTTATGTACAATGATGATAATATCGTAAATGTTCTACTTGATATGTGAAAATATCTGAAGTTTTATAAGAAATTTAATTGCTTAATAGTAGATTGTATTTGTTTCTTTAAAAAAGGGTTTTAATTTTAAAGGACGTTAGCATTTAAAAGATACCTTTTCAATGTTTTCTTATTATGCAACATTCAGTATTTTGTTTGAGTTAACTATCTTAAAAATTATTTTTATGTTTACGTAACTCTTCAATGTTAGACTTTCTGTGTGACATGAAAATCTAATATGCCTCTTTTGCAAGGCGTTAACCATTTCAGAAGAGACATACCAAGCTCCGCCTTTATTTTTACATCTGGTGTTTGTTTCTTTTACTGTAGCAACAGTATAATTCTTTTTTTTAAACTTGCAATACTTACAGTGACTGTCTTGAGGCACAGTTTTCTAAAATACAGTAAGTTGAAAATATACAATTATTTAAGGTTCATACCTCATAACGACATCGTTTTGTAGCAGATATTTTATATCTAAAAAGCTCTGCCAAGCATTATAATTGTTTGTTTGGCATACTTTCTTGTTCCGTTCTTTCAAATAAAAGTTTTTATATATATTTTATTTCTTTGGGTAAACATGTTTATAATGATCTTTTTTACTACACGAGTTTTTCCTTACTTTAGAGATTTTTAATGTAACAAATTATATGAACCAGACAAGCTTTTATGATTGTTGAACATTGCAAAATGATTATAATTTTGCAATATTCAACAATCCCAAAATTTGGCCATACTGTTTTTTTATTCTTATTTTTTGCAATAGATAATTCAGTAGCAAGATCGCTAAGCAATATAGACACAGATAGTCATATCACTTACCCATGATCATTAATTATTTAATGGAAAATTCTAAAACCATTCTGAGTCCAAATCCACTTAAACATATCAAGAGGGTTTCTCAAATAAAATAAATTAAATTCGGATGAAAATAATTAGAAAGGTTTTGAAAGTTTTCTTGTTTTTTACTTAAATGCAAAAAAGTGTTCTGGGCTAAAAAATTAACCACAACTAACAGACAAATAATTCACGGAGCTGTAAAATAATGAACACAAACAAACTTATGAGATGAACTAAACTGACGAACTGTTAGAAACTAATCAAGATAAAATAAAACTTGCACCCATCTTTGTGAGGGCTGGGTTGTTTTGGCAGAAATGTTTAACTTTATAAAGCGGACTTTATAATAATAGATGACCCAGATTTCTTTACACTCCGTCAATAGTTTAAATGTAGAGCTGTCTAGGGTTTTATCAATTTGGACGAAATCAATATATTCACTTTAAGGCTCAATTAAGCTTAATTGTACATAAATTGAAGGGAAGGTTTGCACTTTTTCCTACAAGAAGGTGTAGTTTTGGAGTATTTGCGTCGAAAATATTCTGTAACAGCAACGTGCTCGAAACGTTTTGCGTTATAGCATCATAAGCAAGGCAGAGGAGGCCGTATCCCAGATCATTGAAAGAAATTACGTCAAGCGGCGAAGTATTTGTTTATATCTCTATTTTGTTTATATCTCTATACACAAAGAGTTTTCAAAAATACTTTTTACTAAGTTTATATTATGAGTTTCTAGAAAGGTTTCACAACACTTAAATAAATAAAATGTTGAGAACGGTATATTATATCAACTCTATTTTGAATATTATAATAAATTTATTTAACAAAGTGAGGCTGGTTTAAAAAAAAAAAATTCTTACCGCAAAAATGTTTTAACACTATAGAAATAATTTCGATATATCCTATGTTAGAAATAATTAGGATAAAATTTGGATAAAACTATTAATTAATTTTTTTTTTGCTTTACATTATGCTTGCAAGGGGAAGAAAACAATCTTTTTGAAGTAGTGTCCTATCATTGACTTACAAAAGAAGATATATTAAAATAAACTGCATTTTCATAGCTTTATATGTCATTCGAGTCATATTTAACATTTCGATTAGCTTCCACCAATCTACATAACCTTCAGTAATTTTCTAGGAAAAATTAATTTCCAAAACATAACAACATTTCTGTTGTAACTTTATTTCAAGAATGCTTTTCACCCCATTAGAGTAAATATGCAATTATGATGACCAGTTAAATGTAGCTGTTGTTGAATTTAATAAAACTTTTTTCCTGAAATCTCTTTAGGACACACTAAATAATGATTGATCTGACTCAAAGTAATTGCAGTAGGAAAGCCAGACAGTCAGTGCAATAGAGGGATAGAGACACGTACCAGTTTAGTGTATAGCACTACCTACAGAGTCCGCCTAGGGCCAGTTGAGTGTGGCGTTTCGTCTGAAACCTTTTGTTGTCCTATAGTAGAAACAGCATTGAAACTCCTTTTGACGTAACAATTTAAAATCCCTTACATAAAGGATCGTAATTCTTTTTTGATGAATTTTTATCTTCTTTTTAGCAAATAGGTTTTAAAAATATAACATGTTAGTTGTGAGAAAAGATTTTCCTTTGATAAATAAACATCACATAACGATTTAAAAAATGTCTCTAAAAGTTATGAATGTACTGTGTGACTGTACAATATATTTCAAGGTTTCCTCAGACATGTCACCAGGCCAGTGTCGCCTTTATGTGACATGTTGGTGAAGAAGTGACATTATGTGTTGTGATGACACACTTGTATCTGTCAGTGTCAGCCCCTCCTCTCACAATCACTGACTACTAAAGGTTAACGCCCTCATCAGTATTTCTGTTTTTTACAAAATATTTTTATTTCTTACAGGGTAAGGACTTCAAGTCAATTTCAAAGAAGTAACTTTGTGGTAAATCACTTTTTACATGATTTACATTTTCATGGATGAAAGTATAAAACTACAACATTAAATGACTAAGTCTAGGTACTATGTGGACTTCAACTAAATCTTGACTTTTAGCAAATTACAAATAAGGAACACACATACAGCACGTAAGAATTATGTGCTGGGAATGTACTACTCGTGTTACGTGTGTTTTGACGTCTTTGGAAGCCGAAAACCTCATTCGTGAGAATCTTTGTATATGTATATCCAATAAAACTATAGCTCTTCATGGTGCATTAGGGTTTTTTTTTTAATTTATTGCAGAGGAATAGGGCAGTATTTATCAGGTTAAGCCTATAAAGTAGACATCAGATATTTGAACAAGTTTTATAAAACTAACCAAAAAAAAGGGCCAAACTCTTTTGTGAATTTTCCATTTTGAGGACGCTATTGCCGTAGGTCTCATGGTAAGATCTAAGCCCGGGAACGTGTTACTTTTGTTTTGAGGTGCCCAGAGACCAATCATAAAAGCCATTTTTACAGTGTACAGTATATGTAATGTATATAGGTATTTGTCCCTAAACAAGATAACTCTTGTAAAAACGTTCGAATCAAGACCAAATTTGGTAGAGATGTGTAATCCTACCTTTATTCGGATGACTTCGTAAACCAGATATATCTATCTGACGGAAGTGGCAGTTTTGGGGGGTTTTGTATCCCAAAAATGAGTTTTTAAAGTTTTTTATGAGCAATATTTTACAATATTTTAAATTTTGATTTTTACCATGGAGAATAGACATTAATTTCCTTATTTTTAAGTACGTGATGACATTTTGTACAGGTTCATCTGGTCAAAATAACATTACTAATTTGAAAATTTGCTGAGTACGCAGGTCTACTGTAACGGGGGTATTTATTTTTGTTACTTAATTATTTGATTTAAATTAAATTCTTTTCAAATTTATTTTGTATACTCCAAAAAATTGTTTTATAAATTTATATATTACTAGTGGCTCATAGGGGCAAAAGCCCCTAATCATAAAATTAAAATAGCATGAACCATAACGTATTACCATTTCTTCCACAACGAAGGTTTCCAGACAAATTAATTTTAATTTGAGGTATATAGGCTTAATATTTTAGCAATACCGTTTAAACAGACCATTCACCCCCAAGCACTCTTATCACTCCAGTACTATTATATCACCTGTTTGTAAATGCTCTATTTTGTCTGTTGTTAAACTCATATCGATCTATGGAAAATAAGTTTTGAAAGAAATCGTAGTCCCTTAGTTGAGCTGTGACAGCTTTTTAATATAACATAGAAAATCAGCAATTAAAAAAAATTGATTTTTTTAGCTATTGTCAGTTTTTTAATTTTTTTGTTTTAGTCACAAAATTTAAACACAGCACCTCAAAGTGCATCTTTACTTGCTGTGAATATTCATCCCTTCTAATCAAAACTCTTAATTTAAAGTAAACAAAGCAGATTTTTTTTTTAAATCAGGACTTGGAGAATCTTTAAGGAGAACCTTTCAGAAAATAATCATTCTTATATATTTCCCATTTTGTTGTATGTTTTTTACCTGCTGCATTTTCCTCTAGTATGTAGGAGAAAAATTTTTGATTTTAACTCGTCTCCTATAATCCTACAATCTATGAAATGATTAAAAGGTTTCTCGGAAAATTCAGCTAACAGAATACCAAAACTTAATTGACTGATACACTTTAAGTATCAATTAATGTGTCATCGTTATTCAATATGATCATTTGACACTTTTCGTCTTAAAATAAAACCAAAACAATGGAAATAATGTAGGTGTTTCTCAAACCACAATTCATCGCCCATTGCATCTCTATTAGCGATCAGAAAGCATTTTTTATCATTCTGCACGAAATCAGCCACTTTTTTGTTCTCTCAATAGTACCAAAACCGATTGTTTTCTGTCCTAGGACTGAAAAATCATCTGGAGAATTTTTTAGGTCCTAGTACTGAAAAGTCAGCTGTTTGCCAAGTATATTATTATTGATTTATTTATGTTGATGAGCAGAATTTTGAAATACAAACGTTATGAAAATTATTGTTTGTAAATAAAAGAAATATAAACACTGCATATTACTTACTTTGTAAATATAACCTCGAAAATAAAACTTTATAGTTATTATTTTTAACTATCAAAAGTCTAATTTTCGCATTATGATAAAAAACTTTGTTCATCACTCGGAGCAAAAGTGTCTTTTTGATGCTTAATCGTTTTTAAAAACTCGGCTGCGCCTCGTTTTTAAAACACGATTGCGCACCAAAAAGACCAACTTTTGCTCCTAGTGATGAAAACTACTATTATGATTTGCATACACGCTCAGTTTTTTTTACAATTTAAATTATAGTAACAACAGTAAAATCAGCAGTCAATTTGCAATAGTATGTAAGGTTAACCTCCTAGTAGAATTTTTAGTAGCTCAAAGCAACAAAACGTCTTATTATAATATTACTACTCTAGGGTTAATTTTTGTCATTTGGCTATGAATAGTTCTTTATCTGTCTCTCGTTTTAAAATAAAACCAAAACATATGTTTCAATGTACACAAAGAAGACATTTTTCGAATCCCCATGCTATTCTTAAGGAGGAAGTTTTACTATATTTCTCATTTCCTTGTAACTTTATGGATACGCTTTATGGTACCGAAACCTTTAATTTGAGACTCCTACCATCTTCCTGAAATTTGTAAAACGCTCACAATTTTGCCCAAGAAATTTCGCTTACAGAATTATTATATAGATTGCTTCTCTTGGTGTGAATTATTTTGTTATCTTCACTCAATGTTATCATCTGTGTCACATTTTGAAATTAAACCATAACACATGTTTCAATGTACACAAAGCAGACGTTTTTTTAAATCCCCATGCTATTCTTATGGAGGACGTTTTACGTGATTTCTCATTTCCTGTTAACACTATGGACACGCCGATAGTTTTCCCTCGTGCATGGGACCGAGACCTTTAGTTTGAGACCCCTCCCATCTTTCTGCGATCTGTATGACGCTCACAATTTTGCTCAAGAAATATCGCTTACAGAATTATATATATAGATAGCAATAAATATTAAGTACTAAAATGTCATGCCACAAATAATAAATTTAAGTTGATACTATTTGAAGATAAAAGAACCATTAACATAAGTAAACAAATAAATAACAACAATAGAGTCACCTTAGAGCCTTAACTATCAATAAACGATTTATAACATTACAAAATAAATACAAAAATGAAATTATCCTATAAAGGATAAAGATATCATTTATTCTAAATAAATGTTGATAATACGTTTTAATAAGAAGAAATTTATTTGACTTAAAATGAAAGATTCAAAAGTAGTAGAAGACAATAGGCCTTGTATTATATGGAAAGAGGCGCAGCTGTCGGCTGAAGACGACTGTAAAAGTAAACGCTCAGACTCTGAGAAATATAACATTTGGAAAATATAAAAAAGGAAATGAGAGACTTTTCATATAATTCATGTATAAATAATATAGTTTTCTCTCTTGGCGTTCATTCAAGCCATAAGTAAAATATTAAGCTTAGAAATATCTTCTCAATGTTCATGGGTAAAATATGTTAATGGAAAAAAGATCTTACGTGCTGACGAACGACAGCTTTATTTTTATATTTATATATTTTGCAATAACTTTAACTTAGTATATAGAATTATGAGAATATTCAATTATTGATAACATTGAAATAAAACCAAGGCGTTGTTTAGTGCTTTGTAAGAAGTTAAATTAATTGCAATATGTGAATGAAAGGTCAAGCAGTATCTAACTTTACTTTCAGATGAACTTTTACCCTTACTTGTTAAAGATATTTTATAATATTTGGGATACGTTTCTAAGCATTGAGTATAATGAATTAATAAAAAAAATTACATATTCCTATTTGTAAGACCTTTGAGAATCGCCAAATCTATACCTATGTTATAAAATAGTTAAATTGTGTATATTTGGATTTAAATACTGTTACATAGAACCATTGAACCCATTTCCATTGATTGCGATTTACATAATAATATTAGAGTATAGAATGTGTAATTCATAATGATTACACATAATTAACCGTGTGGTAAAAATTTAACATTAACAATAAAGAGAATATGTACGAAGATTATTTTTTTATCATTATCCAAATCAAATTACTAGATTTTGAGCTACGTGGATAAATATTTAATTTGTCAGGAAAATGTTCTTATCATTTTATTGGAAGTGATCAAATAAGCGATACGATATGATTTTGCAAAGACTGCTCAATGTAATCTTGGGGAAACTTTTATGGCTATTGGATACGGGCCTAGGAGCCTATGATAAAATGACAGTAAAAATACCAAAAATATTATTTATTCGTCAATATTTTCTGTTCGTGTATGGTACAGCATAATATCCATATTTACTTGCACAAACACATTAAGGGGTTTTTCATAGTTTGATTTACCTTCTATAATAATAATAATAACTAGTGGCTTGTAGGGGCAAAGGCCCCTAAAAATCAAAATGGTGATGTTGTCTCAAAAAATGAGTCAATTTATCACCTCCTTTCAGTATTACTATTGACTATTATGTACACTAACGTGAATAGACTCAGACTTCTCATCCAATGCTTTTTGTTTGATACCAAAATTTGGAAAGTGTGTGTACGCAGCGCCAGATTTGCTGCAATCGATGTTGTTACTATTCAGCTGGATTTACAGTGCTGCAAAAACCATAACACAACTTTACCACAACATAAACATAACCCTCAGTTATAAAATGTTTCACCCGTGGTTAAGAAGAGTGGTAATACTGATTTATCTATCATATGTCACTTTTACTTCATGAAAGCCGCAGAAGATCACACCAGCGTCAAAAGGTTTCAAACATGCCTATCCTATGAGAAGTCTATTCACGTTAGTGTATACAGGATGGTTGAAAAGTAACTTGCACCCCTTAACTTTTTAACTATTTGAGATATTTTAAATTGGTTTGCGGGAACCTTCTTGGATTTGACCTTCTTGGATTTGAGGGTTTTATTTTAAATAACTAACCATCATCATTGTAGCCCTTTATATCCAAGAAGGTTGCCGCAAACCGATTTCAAATATCTCAAATAGTTAAAAAGTTAAGGGGGGGGGGGGGGGCATGCAAGTTACTTTTCAACCACCCTGTATAGTCAAAGGTATTACTGTATTTTTATAAAGCTGTAGTGTGAATTTACACTTTTGGATTTTCTAATAAAATATTTCTTAATCTTGATGAAACTTTTTGCCGGTATCAAATTGGTGATTTACCAAAAATTTCCTACGTATTAAAACACAAAACTCTTTTTTTGTGGAAAAATAAAAATTATTCCACTATTATACTACCAAACGCGGTAAAAATAATTTTAATCTTAAGCATGTTCATAATGAGTTTGTAACTCAAGTAAATAAAATAGCTCAATACAACATAAGCCCTTTAATACTGTACACTCCTTCACCCTGGACCTCAGTGCCCCCATTCCCCCACACTCGAAGTCACCCCATGCCTCCCCGTGCCCCCGTTCACCTCCCGTGACCCGTGTTTCATGTACCCCTTATGCCCCCGTACCACATTGCCCACTTATGCCCCTGTGCCCCCATTCTCCTGTACCCACATGGCAGCAGTTCTTCCGCTTGGCCCCCGTGCCCTCTATGTTCATCATTCATCCCCAATGCCCCAACCATGCCCAACCACATTTCGTGCCACTGACTCGTGGAGTACACCTTGTGCCCCCATTCCCATGCCACCATACCCCCGTGCCCCCATGCTCAACATTCCTCCCCGTGTCCCCTATATTCCCCTAACCCCATTTCCCTCAAGACCCCGCAACCACGGTACTCCCGTGTCAACATGCCCACCGTTCTTCCCCGTGGTCCCCATGCCCTCTATGTCCCCCAAGCCTCCCTCGTGCCACCAAGGCCTCTAGTGCCCATTGTGCCTTCCCACCCCAACGCCACCCATGCTCGACGTTGCTCCCCGTGGCCCCCATCCCCCCATTCCCATCTCCCCTTTTTTGCCACCGACAAACCTAGTGCTCCTTGTGCCCACGCAGCCCCCGCCGCCACGTGCCCCAATGCATCCTCATTCCTCCTCAGAGTGTCCCGTATGCCCCCGCACCCCCATACCCTCCATGCTCCCGTGCACTCATGCTCGCCATTCCTCCCTGTGCCCCTATGCTTCCCATGCCTCCACCGTGCCCCTCATACCCCCCTGTCTCCAGTGCCACCGACATCCCTCGTGCCCTTCGTGCCCCCATATCCCCCAACCCCTTTGTGCTCCCCATGGACCCGTGCTGCCATCCCCGCCGTCCCTCCCTGTACCTCCGTGTCCTCCTGTGCTCCCCATGTCTCCTCCGTGCCCCCATGCCCCATTACCCTCCGTGCTAAGCTGAGGTCCCTTGTACTTTGATTGTAGTCTATTTTGTCTGTTCGTCAATGAAGTAGAACAATGATTGATGTATTATTAGTTTTTGCACACTATCATTTACATGAAAAACTCCCCATCTTCATGGATTAACGGGCGTTTATTTTTTCCCTACGACCTACCTAAAGAAAGAAGTGGAGAATGGATAAAACCAAAACAAAATATTCCTCATACGGAGGTTATCCAATAGTAGTAGTTTACATTCAGTCGAAAATAAACAAACACTCAACAAAGCAACTCTCAACTCCAACTACTAAATAGCCAATATATAAAGCAGTAACGTAATAACTAAACTACATTCACTGAGTAAAGACAATTAATTATTATATCAACCATGCCACACCTAAGCCAATTTTAACTTTGGTAGGCTTATATTCAGCATAAAAAGTCATTCAACTTCTGTTTCCTTAATGACATAAATCGGGTCACGAAGATGAGATCTCCTATGGATCCGTAATCCGTTCATGACTATTAGTGTTCTCCTTTTTTATAGTGCAATGCCAATTATAAAAAGTTTAACTGTTCCGTTATCTTAACTCAAAATATCTGCTCAATTAACAGCTGAGTTTGTGATAAAAAAATATACATGGGAACATATGCTTAATCGCACGTGGGGATATAAAAACCTTCTTCCCATTAGATTAACATTGGAACTTCAAGGTCCAACGGGGCGAGGCCCATGTAACTTTTGATAACTTTGGTATTTTTCCTTGCGTCCTTGGCCCTCAAGCTTTAAAATGAGCCATCATATGCTACTTTATCTTTTTTGCAACTCGAGATATTTCGTGGGGACCGATTCGCTTACGGAATTATATGTACTAGAGATCGCCTCCTGATCGAAATTCGATCAAAATTTCAGTTGATCTGGACCCAAGAAGCTTAAGACATTTTAGGACTAAAACATCTGTTCTTTCTTATTTTCTAGCAGTGTAACAACAGCTGTCTTATGATTCATTCAATTCTCCTTTCTCCATAAGATTAACATTGAAACTTTGAAAGCCTGTGGGGCGTAGCCCTGGAGTCCGATGTGAATTAGAATGTGATTCTGCTCATTTGCAGTACTATACCTTTCTAACGCTATGCGCGGATTTATCCTACGATGCACACAAGCTGAGAAAAAAGGAGGAAATTAAACACGCTTGCGTATTAATATATTATATGTATAGATTATTATTATTATTATTATTATTATTATTATTATTTTCCATATAACAATTTACATTGGTTGCATTGTCATTATTTACTAATTTTAACTTACATACAAAATTCTTCTCCTGCATGTCACTTGTTATTTTTATTTATTATGACTGATGACTTAAATTATTTCTACTGCTAAACGGCCATGATTACATTTTTTTTTTTTTTTTAGGAGGTCTTCAATTTCTTGTATGCTCTTTTTTGTAGTAATTAGTTCAATAACTTTTTAAATCTCTTCAAATCTCTTTCTACTTTTAATTTATTCGGTAACTTATTTTAAAATATGACACCATTGTAAAACAAATGCTTTTTTAACGTAGTGTTGTAAATAGTAATTTTGAGGTTGAGGTTATGCCTTATATATATTTTTTTTTCTTGTGTTTTAAACAGTTGTAAATTTTGCATGACAAATAACAATGTTTCATATATTACAATGCAAGGAAAAGTTAGAATATACAAAACACTTTGGAAGTGTTCATATGTTAAGAAGTTTTATTTACTTTTGGACAGACTTTTTATAAAATTTATTTTATTAAATGTTATAATTATTAATCAAATAAGTATTAAAGTTACTTAATGATTAAACTAAGACCTATTAGTTTGTAATAAATGAATAAAATAATACCATTTATATTACATATATATATATATATATATATATATATATTTATATATATCGTATGGCATTAATAGCCAGCCACCAACTTCAGAAAAATATAATACATTCACTGAGGTGCTTAGCACCTGCGCCAAAAAATTTAAAAACTAAACTAAAAACATAAAGTTATGATCTCTCTTTACAAAGCTAAATCCAGGGCGCTAAGCCATTGCAGCCCAGCTTCACTTGCACAATGCAGCCCAATCAATCCTTCGGGGAAAGCACTCAAAGGGCACTCATTGACTATGTGAGTCATAGTCTGCAACTCCGCTCCACAGCGGCATGACTAGTCTTCTGTCATTCCCCATTTGTGTTTCCAATAATTACATCTTCCCACACCAGTGCGGATTCGATTGAGAACGGTCCACTGCTTCCGAGGAAGATCCATACCACTTACTGCTAAGGTTGGGTCAGTAATTAAAAATTGGTTCCGGCCTTGGAAAGAGTCCCAGGAGGAAGTCCAGTCGGTATGGATGGAAAAGTTTGTCTCCGTCAACTGGGATGTTGTCCGCAATGGTGGTCTTCGGGACCTCAATCTGCCCGTCTCCTGGGGTAGGTAATTATGGATGGGTAGCTGTGGATTGGATACGATCTTATTATATTCCCTAGTAAGTGCCTCCCTTCGTCTTATTTCAGGTGGAGCGATATTACACAGCACTGGGAGCCAGGGTACAGGTGTTGCCATGAGTGTACCACTTATGCCTCTCATAGTCCTGTACGTCGATCTCTCTGACATGCACACTGTTCAGCCACACGGGAGCACAGTACTCTGCGGTTGAGTAAACCAGGGACAAAGCAGTGGTTCGCAGAGCTTGTGCATTAGCTCCCCATGAGGAGCCAGCAAGGTGATGGACAATGTTAGTCCTAGCTCTCACCTTGGCTGCTGTCTTTTGTAGGTAGCTTTTGAATGTGAGAGACCGATCTAAAGTGACTCCCAGGTACTGTGGGTGATCATTGTGCTTTAGCTCAACACCGTCAAATACGATTTTAAGCTTTTGGTGGGCTAGTCTATTGTTCAGGTGAAAGCAAGATACCTCAGTTTTAGTTGGGTTTGGATTTAGCTTCCAGGCCTTAAAGTATTCACCGAGGGTCTTGAGGTCATTTGTTAGTACTTCTTCAGCATGTCGGAATTCCTTGTGTTGATAAGCCAGTGCAATATCATCCGCATAGGCAAACTTATTACATATATACATATTTACATATTTACATATATTACATATTTACATATATACAGTTTATTACATATATAAATAAACTATATAAAATAATGAATTTATGTTATTGGATTATCTAAATAATAATAAGATGCACCTGCAAAAAAATATATATTATCTTGAATTCTAGTTAACATTGATATGTTCAACCCAAAGTTCGTCGTGAATTTTTCTACTTTGTGATTCACAACAAAGTACAACGTTCACATACAGTAAATTGGACGATGCCTAACGATCAATTACCGTCATCACTAAACATCATCAAACATCATCAACCATCACTCTCTCGTCACCACTGTTGACAGCCCGTCCAGACGGCCTTATCTCCAATTTGTATCAAAGTAACGAATGGCCATTCGGTAAAAAATTTCAATACTTTGAGTAAGTTGATATACTATTTGACTTTGCTTATTGATGATGTTATATTTTCCACATTCTGTGCACTGAAAATATATTACGTTTTTCACTCGTTAAATGAATTGTAACTACAATAGTAAATTTTATAGATTTCGAACTGTAAAGAAAGACAAAATACATTCAGTATATTTATTTGGCATATTAAATATAAAATCCTAATCTTATTCTTCTCGACGTAATTTTAGCTTAACTGTACTTACCGTTATAACAAATTCAGTAACATAAATTATCATGTGTAAGATTAATTTAAATGATAGTTTTGATAATGTCAAATTTTTTAAGGAGCAATATAAGTCCTTAAAGTTTTTAAAAGGTAATTTTGTAGAAATTATATTGCGAAGAGTGGCTTCCAATATAAGCGTCGATATTGGATGAATTGTAAGCTTCATTGTTATCTCGTTCGAAAAATTTGAAACCAAAGAAATTTATTAAAAATTCTGATTTAATTGTTTCTTTAAGATACACTAGTATTTGTTTTATTGCTAAATTGCTTTACAAAAGAATTTGCATTTATTGATCTCATATTTTATTTTATTATGTATCACTTTGTAGTTATCTAGCCTACGCCAGTGGCATTTTTAACGTTTTGATGGAGAACGGTCCAAACCCCAGTCTTGTTTCTATCTAACATCGACCAGTAGTTAGAAAGCAATATTAATTAATAGCCCAACGACAATTGGCAACTGGGTCCAGAATCGAACCTTTAAAAAGATAACTTTTCACAGGATCAAACCGGTAACCTTTGAATTATAAGGCGAGCACTATAACAATTCAGCTACCCTGAATTTTAAAATATGTAATTTGAACATTTTTAAAAGTAAACAATACAGAATAAAGATTCCCCAACAGGTTAAAAAAATTAAGTCATACATCACTTAAGTAAAGGTTTGACTACTTATACATAATATTTATTCATAACTACTTATTTAAGGCACACGCTCTATATAAGTTTTAAGTAAATTTTTTCTTGTTTTGTTCTTGTTTTGTAAATGTTTAAACAGCCAAAATTCCCTCTACTTAGGTGGGAGCGATGCTTTTTTTAGTCTAATCAAACCAAAGCAACCTGTATAATACATACCATCGTGACCCGATAAGCGAACTGTGTATACCACCGACCATTATTTCCATGAGAGATTTTTCCGTGACACTCTTTGAATTTTGAATTTACTGCATAGATATGGTAAAGATATCTTGATTTTAATAACCATCGACATTTGGTCATCCTAAAGAATGACCACAATTATAAATAAAATTTATCCTATATTTATGTTGACATTTGTTCTGGAGCATATACAACTAAGGACTATTTAATGAAAAAGAACAGTACTCTAAGTTTTTTTGTTACGTGGTTTTTATTATTGAATGCTCTTTGCCTGAGAATTGTAGACTACATTTTTGTATCTTCACATAATGTCAAATTTCACTCAAAAAATTAAAATATATAAAACCAATGACCCATTTATTTTCAAGCATACAAATATATTATTATTCTATTTTTAAAATATTTTTAAAAATCTATATAGCAATCATTCGTTTGTACTTTTTAACCTGTCAAATGGTTTAAGTATTTTGGCCATTGTCCAATATTTTGTTTACCAAATCAACCAAAAAGTTGAGATCCAGTTTGTTATTCCTGGGAAATTCTTATTTATCACTTTCACTCCCTTCTAGATTTCAGCTAAGACACAAAATAAAATAGAAAAACAAGGCATTCTTCGTTCAATGTTTAACATAAATCTTATTATTTTGCTTTGTGGCACAATGTATGGAAAACGTCATCGATGTCTTTAACATAGTCATGCTTTAAAATAGTCTTGCTTTAACATAGTCATGCTTTAACATAGTCATGCTTTAACATAGTCATGCTTTAACATAGGGTACGAACAGAACGAGTGGGTCGAGGTGGAGGTGTAGGTCGTGGTCGATGCCACAAGTTAGGTCGCGGTCGATGTTGACCGCACATAGCGAGGAGGTCACCCGCGCTGTCAGTGCAGCTCAGACCATTGGAGAGTGATGTGTGTAGCGTGCTTATTAAATAAAAATAAATAATCCTATATTTTTAAAAGTATAAGTACCTTAGAGCGTCATAACTTGCGATTACCACTACAGGAATGGCGATATTTACGTTGTTATACGTAGATGTTATACATTTTGTTGATATCTAATAAGAGGTACAACTTTGATAACTACCGTAAATGTTCAATATGTGAGAACAGATTTATTTCTTTAGTAATGTACAATAATTACATATTGTGTTGACTACCAGTACAATAATTAAAACAAAGGGCCACCAGGTTATTATAAACCCAAATAATAGGCCTACATTGTGGCAAAGTGCATTTATTTATTAAAAGACTATTAATTTAAGGTTTGCATGGTTTTTGTTTATACACTCTACAGCACAATATAAAAGGCATTAGTTATCAAAAATATTCTCAAAGATATTTCCAAAATAGTTTGTTATCATTGATAGGTCTAATTTCATCAGGGAGATTATTAAAAGGTTTAGCTCCCGCATAACATGGTAATCTATGGTAAATTTTAAGTCTGTGAAAATCAGATCTAAATCAATTTTTATTTCGTGTATCATAGTTATGAAAATTTGTGCCAAATTTCGAGTCACATTTTGTTAGAAAACGATTAATTGTTTGATAAATATACAGACTAGCTAGTTTTAAAATATTTAAACCACGAAAAGCTGATCTGCACGATTCTCTTCTGCCTATCTTTGCTAAGATTCATAAAGATTTCCTTTGAAGATTAAATACTCTTGAAAATTTACAATCTGCACAAGCCCCCATAAAGCTAATAAATTAATAATTATTAAAATTAAAATTAATTTAATTTTGATGTCAAATAAAACTATTTTAACCTTAAATCTAATTAAGAGTTACACTTATGGCATACCTCGTATTTTGGGTTGTTATTACTATTACAGGATGGAGAATTGAAAATTAAATTAAGTATAACAATTAAGTTAACAGAGAATCACAAAGTAATAACTGGTTTGTGGTTACCTTGAGGGGTGGGAAAGGTTCAGGCGTACGCGACGGGGGACGCTCGGCTTTAAACGAACCAATATGTATATGTATCGTATGGCTATCATAGCTAGCTATCATCTTAAATAATAATAAAATAAATAAAATATGTTCTGCAGTTCAAAGCAACTGCGTCAGTACATTTAATAGTGGCCCGGGATCGGGCCGTTAGGATTTGGTCTGACAGCTGGCATAGCTGAGAGATCACTTGCGTAATAGTTCAGCTGCCAAAATTTGTTGTTCGTTTAGCACAACCCGGGGAGTACGTGCAGCTTTAATGGAATGCTGCGGACGCGAACAACATCACCTCCCAAACGAACCAATCACAACGAAGCATCCAGGTAAACCGCGAGGTAAGCATCCATGTAAATCAAATGATTTTGATTTTTAAAAGCATCGCTGTAGACCTCCTGGATGGCATCGCGAGTCACCTCCACCGCGACTTACTCGTTATGCAAGGCCTCGTTAACTACAATGTGTTTGATTTACATGGATGTCGACGGCGACCGCGACCGCGACCTACACCTCCACCGCGACCCACTCGTTCTGTTCGTACCCATAGTCATGCTTTAACATAGTTATGCTTTAAAATTCCACAAGAGTTCAGATCTTTATTACAGCCAATCTGCTATTTTCTTACACTATTTTTCATAGCTACTCCATATAAAAAGTCTTTGTCCATGATGAACAAAGACTTAATGACTGCCTCTTCATTTGACATAATATTGAATCAGACATGAGTATTTGAATAGATTTTGTATTGGGAACCTAATATCTGTTCACTTCTCTGTAACTTAATTGTGAATTTATCGCACACCTGCCCTTAATTGATAGATATACCAAAAATCAATACGTTTTCATTGTAAAAGTCTGTTTAATAGTTCTTCAAGTTTAATTTGAAGGTAATGCAGTTGGAAGAAATAACTAAAATGTTTCGCTATACAGAAAAAATAAGTTTGCTTCAGTTTAGTTTGTTCTAAATTATTTAAATGATAAGTTACAGATACACATTTTATATTTTATTTAAATTTTCAACGTCAACTAATAATTATTAATTTGATTTATAAGTAACTATTGGAAATGTGTTAGTGTTCTCATTCTTTATATTTTTTTCATACCACACAATGAACGGTCACACAAGGGGAGGCTTCAGATTACATTACGGAATATATGGCCAGCAAGGAATGCAACTTCCATCGAAATGGCCCACTATCACGTCCCCTAATAATGGACGTATAGGCATAGTAATAACAACAGTTGAGCCATGATGTAGTATAGTGTACGACGACCTTAGAGATTAAATTTGTTCATTACCCCGCAAGGAATGTAAAAACCATTCAACAAAGTGACTAGTGAAATGGTGAGACTTTGTAAGATATGAATGTAAAAATTGATTAAAACCTAAATGATCAGAATCAGGTATATATCACTTGTTTCTTTGAAACAACTATTACGTAAACATTCAGTTTTCCGTGGATAAGAATTGTGAAATTTACGGCTCCATGAATGATAGACAAATAAATTTACTTCAAAACTGTTATTAACTCTCCATCATTGTCTGGAAATTAAATTATCAAATAAAGTATGATCACTTCGAATTTATTATTTTTTCTAATTATTATAAATATTGCATCTGAATAGTTTATACATGACTTAAAAATCTATTTACAACATTAAGAACCTCGTAATAACTTAAACATCCAATTAACTATAATATACTTTTTATTACTATTTTCTCATTTTTAAGCTTTGTTATTTTTATGTATCATTGCATCTCTGAAGTATGGTTTAACATACAATATTTTTCTAGCTCTGTTTTACGTCCAAGTGATTATGTATGCAATATGGTTTGATTGAGTACAGTAGCTTTTTACTGCCAAATTAGGTTAGGCCAAGGAATTTTAAGCGTACTGGAAGTTGGAGAATCTTTTTCATTATGAGAAAAACTTAGAAGAAACCATAAAAACAAGTCTCTTTTTGGCCGGCCATGTTTCATAAATAAAAATATAATTTAATCCACCCAAACTTGTTTTCCGTCGTATATACCTGAATCTGATAATAAAATATATATATATATTTTTAAATACATGTACAATAAAATATATATTTCTCTTACAAAAATTATATTAAGATTCTTCTCAAAAATCTGAAAATTCCAAATTCAAACTACAATGTCTTCTCCGTTTAAGTTGTCAAGATTAGTAAGCATTGTAAACTCAACATGGTAAGTATTCATAAGTTTACATATTAAAAAATTATAAAGCTCTATATTAAAAATATTGTAAAATCGTTTTAGCAACGTTTTAGAGCTGTCTATCTAGATTTTATTGTGATTGTTTTCGTACAAACGATGCAAAATAATATTTAAAAAATAAAAACAATTTATCTAAAGTAGCATACTATGCTTACTTATGCTAACTCTTCATACATAAACTTTTCAGTGGTATTTTGCAAAATAAGGAAGAAAAGAGTTTTAAGAGACTTTAAGAAGTTTGTTGCACGTTGTTCTGTGATTCCCCAATCTCTGAAGTTTAGTTTACATTTTAGAGCACAGAAATTTACTTTTTTACATTTTTTTATATTAGGCCAAATAAACCCTAATATTAAATAAAAAAAATAATAAATTATACATTATATACTGATACAATTTATTGAGACTAATAAGAAATTAATAACATATTCTTATGGGTAACACTTAAATTAATAAAGTTTAGCTACAAAAAGCAACATAATTTAAAATATAAAAATACAAAACAGTATTTTAACAACAATACCAAAAAATTATAAAATATACTATTAATAATAATTCTATATACATAATTGGTGCGACCAAATTATTTCATACATTTATTTTGGATTTAGGTAAATATTCGTATTAAATCATTAAAATGTCCAAACCACTACCAATGTTGATGAGGAGATTGTAAGTTCGCATCACCCGGTAAAGCTTAAAATTATTATTATTATTATTATTATTATTATTATTATTATTATTATTATTATTATTATTATTATTATTACCCGGTAAAGCGGCGATGATGCATGGGCTATAGTTTTGGCTTAATTTAGGCCTATATTGAACAAAAGAGTGCCCCTACTGTTAAAGTTGGGGACCCGGTCCATCCATTCATTTTTTTTATCTTGGTTTTTGTAACTATTATGGCAGCAAACCTGCTACTCTTTCCCATGTTAATCCTATGGAAAAAGGCAAACTCCTTTATTTATGAACATACAATGATGAAACTTAGTATATGGCTTCATATGGTCGAAATTTTTTTACAGCATCCCATGGCAATAAACCTACATACTTCGTCCAATGATGTTTAAGGGGAAAATTCAAAATATCAAACTCCTCTGGAGATCAGCTGAGTACGCAGGTCTGCTGTGACGGGGATATTTTTCTTTTGTTTTACTACCCTCGCTACTTTTGTGATGGTATTAATGGATTTTCTCATCTGCAGGCTTCATAATTCATTTATGGTTATCGTTGTTGTTATTTTGATTTTATATTTGTATTAAATTTTTTTCTCTAAAGTTATTGTAAACAATTCTTATAAAATATAATGTGCAACTTTAAAATTAAAATTTACATTTTAAGTTCAATATGCGTTGAAAATATATTTTTTTAATTCATTATTCTAAAAAAAAGAATTCGGAATCCGTTCAGAATTATGTAACAAATTAAAACTCTGAAAACCGATTAGTTTTGAAAGCTTTCTACTCACCTTTAGCTTTATATTTACTCTTTAAACTCTGATAAAACAGAAACTTCGCTATTAAATTAATATCTTATGTTAATCTGAAAAAAAATCATTTCAGCCACTTTAATGAATTTCATAATCTCTAAAGTAAGAGTTATATTATTTTACAGATGATTGTCACGTTTTGATGGAGAGTTTAAATAAAAGATTCCGCCTATTTTTTATAAAACTACAATATTTATAATAATTATGCATAGTATATTATTCATTTAAAAACAAAATTATTATTTTCAACTTTTGTATATTTGTTTTAAAAATATTTTAAGACTTGTAACCAACGGGACATGGTATTGTTTTATAAATTAAAACTAAAGTTCGATCACATAAAGTTGAATCTTTAAGTTATATAATTAATATATGTAATTGACTTGATTTTGACGCACCCTGATTAACTCTGGCCAAACTAATCTATTTATTTATTTATTTGTTTTATTTTCTTCGCCAAGTTTTTCAATGAGTCTTGAAATTTGAACAAAAGTAAATAAACATCCGTAAAAAGTTATGTAAAGTAAAATAAATTCAGACTTATTGAATGCGCTAAAGCATTTTGTGATTGTAATTGCCCCCTACGTTTGTCAAACAATTGTCAAGTTTTTTTATGTTGTTGGGTAGGGCTTGGTTTGAAGTGGTTTCTGCCAAAATTATGAGAACCGGACTTGAAATTAAGAAAAATAGCTATAATTGAAAATATAAATTTTTACATTAGGATAACATTGGAATTGGTTTGATAATTTTAAACATCTGTTATTATGCACATATGCAAATAAGTGTAGTTTTGGGTGGATAAGCACAATATTGGATTTGTTAGTTGTAATGAATTGTGTAATTGATAGAACTAATCTAAGATTTTTATCAATGACATGGATATTACATACTAAATTGCTAGAATTTGAGCAAAAAGTGCACTAGTTCCAATTGATTTGTATATGTAAAAGAGTGTTTTCATGAATTCGGAGTTTAAAAAAGATTTATGTTATACTCTACAATTGCTTGGACTTGTGTTGTTGTTAAATTTTCAATTAAAACAGTGTGAGTGTGTTCCAAAATATTCTAAGTAACATTTTGAGTTTTACAATACTCTTGTTCTTCAGTAAACATTTCTACTGATCATCAACAATAAGTTATTATTTCGTATGAAACTTGCTTAAAAGACTATGTCGTTTGTCATCAGTATTAATAAACAACAACTAAACAAAAAGCCAACTCAAACTCTCCGACAAAAAAAAAACATATTTATCTATAAAAATAACCTTCTCAGCCATTCAAATTAAAATAATTTTGTTCACTCCAAATATAAAAATATAAAATCTGGCTTAGTGTAGTAAAGTGTCGCAAACTCGACTTCAAACTGACTAGAGCCTACTTAGACGGAAATGGTAGACTAATGGTTTGCTTTAAAATCAGAAAAGGCCTTCCGTAACTTTAAAATGTAATACGGTACACCCTGAAATATATTCCAACTTCTAAAGTCAATTTTGTGACATACTTCTCTAAACTCAAAGACATAAATGATGATGTACGATATTGCATAATATCTTAGAGCTTGTTAAAAACTTCCAATAATAGACGTCCCCATGGAAATCTATGAGAAAATTTAATTTTTCGATGTCATACTATGCATCACGTCTTAAATTTTAGAGTAATACAAATTCAATCTCAAAAGGCTGAATATTTCAGGAGCTCTTGCAATTTAAAGTTCCTGTTTTATAATCTCAATGTAATGTTTGATTGACTGATATTTCCGTCTTGGTAATCCATATTTGCTATATTCCTACGTATTGGCAATTTCAAATTAAGTTATTACTTTACTTCAACTTGTATAAAAGTTTCTTCTCACATACTAGTAGTTAGTTGATATAAGATTATCCAAAATAAATTTTTGAAAAAAAATTAATAAAAATACAATTGTTTAATTTTATTGATTGATTGATGTCAACAAGAATGCTGAACATGATAATAATTGAAGTAACTTACAACGTGCAACGTTTTACCTAATGCCTGGCAGCGCGAGGAATTTGCTTTCACAGTTTCAGTCGCGAAAGGTGGAATTCGCTTTAAAGTGATGTGTGTTCTATAAAGACCTGTTAGCATGTTTGAAACATGTCCAATTACTCATTAAATTTCTTTTTAAATGGAAGCGAATTATTATCTAGCTCAATTAAATGCATTGAATTTAATATATCATACTTGATTGCGAAGATAACTAACAGGTATGTATGATTCTTTTACCCTTTTTCCACAGCTTGTGTGCATCATAGGATAAATCCGCAAATACCTATGGCCTATAGAAATGGCAAGTAGATTTGTAGATTTTTCGTATTAATACTTATAGCGAATTCAGCCAAGTAGTTGTGAGACTGGACGGCGATACGACAGTTATCGACTAAATATTTTGTTTGATTTTTGATCTTAGTAGTGAGATATAAAAGTGAACTAATATTACTATTTGGATTTTTTTCTTAATACGCCATATCTAATGTGCCATTTATGATATTCTCATGGATTTTTGCATTACATTTTTAGTACTAAATATAGTTTTATTACTCAAATGAAGTTGTTAAATTCAACACATTTAAAATAATGAAATATAGTTATTTGATAAATCTAGGAAATCTCCAGATAGGCTCAAATAAAACACGAATTTAGTTGTGGGAGGTATTCATGATTATGAACCTAAAAATTTAATCCAGGAAATTAACCTATTAAATTCCATGGATTAAATTTTGTAAGTACGTAATACCATAACTCCAAGAGTAGTATTTTTTACTTGACGAACAGAACTTTTAATTAAGCCTGATTTGGATGAAAAATCGGAGATGAATATAATTTTGATGAATGGTGCACAAGTTTGAAAAGGTTTGCCTGTTTCCTACTTGTTTTAATTTAAATCAGGAGATTAATAAAAGAAACATACATAATTCATATAAAAAGGAATTCTATATTTTGTCTAATAAGCAATAGTATGAAATGAATAATTTATGATGTATTATGAGATTAATAAATTACCAAGGTCGCACAGACTAGTCTGTTCCTGCTCGTGACCAAGGCAATGTCGGGTTACGTGGATAGGCCTATCTGTTTTTCGTTCGTTACCGTGTATGTGTTGTTTGTTGTGAAATGTGTGTATTTTAAATCATCTAACGAAGCTCTTGAAGTGGATTAATTTATTGTTCCTGTACAGCTTGATAATGGCAGAATTGCCGAAACATATGTAGCTGTAAAAACTACAAGTTGGAACTGTAGACGGAGGTAGTTTATTAATCTCATAATATTTCAAATCGCAGTTCCGGGGCTAACACTATGAATTTTAAATTTATGATGTGCAAAACTCATGAAATAATAATTGCTTTATTAAAAGTGTCAGTTAAATTCATTCTAAATAATATTTTGTATGCCTGATATTATAAATAAATAATAAAATAAATCATCCATATACATGCATGAATTCTATTACAGAAAAACATATTTATCTGGTTGATTTCAATCCATTTATTTATTTTAAAAACATATTATATTACTTTAACATAGAACTGAAATATGTCAACAGACAAAATAATACTTTGGACGAAGGAGAGACAAATAAGTCCTCTTTGGACGGACGGACCACAACCACTTGAAACTTCCAATTGACGTTTGGTGAAGCGAGCTTAGTTTCATACAGTAAAACAGATATCTTTTCCATGACATTCATGTTATAGAACTATTAAGGTCATAACTCATATGAACTAAACACTAGCTTATGACTTTATTTATAACCCAAAGAAATTTTAGTCGTTATTAAAAGAAGTATTTTATAAATTAATTCATTTTAATAATAAAATGTGTAAAATAAATTTATAATGACGTGTCCTATTTCATAAAAATTATATTTTTCAGTATGAAATAAGTGAATTCCAGCCCTGAATTTCAGATTTAGGCGAACATGAAAAGAAAATGATGAAAAAATATCACTCGTCGTAGTATTTCTAAAGCATACTGAAGAATTCTAAAGCATACTTTTAAAGCCTTATATTTGTATATTGTATACTGTAGACCACAATACCAGAAGCAACTCAAAGCGAGTTGGTCCTGTTAGGTGTAGAAGTAAAAGGAGTAGGCCCCAGCAAACACCAGAAGAATCCACCCATAGGGAAGTCATTGAGCCAATGATAACTAAGCCACCATAAAACCCTAAACAATATAACAGCATTAACAGCCTAAGTCCATTTTATTTTATAAGTATTTTTTTCTATGCTACGGTATAGTAAAAATAAAAACATCACGAAGCTATGTTAAAAGACTTAAGCTTTTACTTTTATATTTACTAATATTAACAATGCATAATGCTGAAAATGTAATTGTACTCAGAAATATTTGCTTAAATAGCATCTAAACAATAATATTTCCAAAAAAAATACATAAAATTTAACAAAGAGTAAAAGTAATTAATAAAATAAATAAATGTTTTTTATATGTTTTAGATAAAGTTTTAAAATAGTGCAGATAGATTCACATAATAATTAGTACTCATTAAGAATATTTTGTGAAAACCACTAAGATAAAAAGAAAAAACTATTTTGGGGATTTTATATATTTTAATCGATTGTAATTATAAAGGTGAACTAAAACACGTCCATCCTCAATATGAGGGCCTGTGTGTGAGGTGTCCCATGTTAAGTCCCTGCCGGGTTGACATCTCTCAACACAAAGACGATATTGGAATTGGCAATGAAGTAATTTTCTACTGTGTAGCATGCTACAGTTTGATAGTGAATTGAATCCAGACCTCTAACCTCATAAGAAACTGGTAAGTAATCTAACAGTAATATGGAAACCTATGAGGAGTTATATAATATGAAACACAATTAGCCTAAAACTCAAAGTATAATTAATTATAAATAGTGTGTAATTTAATTTAGTGAACCCCTGAGGATGCCACAAACGTGGCGAAATGTGCATTGGGTCATATGATGCTACAAGAACAAAAGGCATACAAACAAGGTAAATGTAACATTTATTTTTATCTCTTTAGTTCTTTTTAATTTATTGATTATTTCAGATTATTGCTAGCTTACTGTCTGCGTTAAGTCTGGAAACAATATATTGTTAGCCCATCTGCAGTGTTTGGGAACTTCTTACAGTTACGGCTAACACTTTAGGCTAAAAAACTCTCCCTCTCATAGTGATTTAAAATAGAATATTATGTGTAATATTCTATTTGAGTGTAAATTACAACCATGTCTTGTTTTTTTTTTCCAAATTACAATGCTAATTTTTTTCGTAGTCCAGTTAATAATGAATGCAGAAAACATCCAGTTTATTAGAATGAATCATTCATTAAAAATTGTAGAAAATACATATGACACACCACAACATTCGAGTTATACTAAATTTAAAAAATTTTGTATATTTTTATGGAAAGCATGATGCATGGATAATTGTTAATGTTGTTATGTGTTGATGTTAATTTATTTTTAATTTACCAGGTCAGTTTTGTCCAGTCTTAGATACTTAAATAATTGTTTGTTAAATAAATTAGATGTACAAGACTGTAGGCTACAAGAATTTTGAGCACTTCTCAATACCTTGAGAACTCTTTGGTACTTTATTAGATATGATAACATTTAAATTTGATTACTGCCTTTTTCTCATTTGGTGTAAGGTTTTAAAGCAACTATATTTTTATATATTGGACCCAAAATAATTAATTGTCAATCCCACACATACAGCAGTTGATTAACATGTTTGCCTGGTTCTCGTTTGGTGTAGGGTTTAATTTAGGGGTTTCCAGAAAAAGACAATTAAAACACAAAGGCCTGAGTGTTAATTAAAACCCAACTCTTTACTCGTTCCCTGCAGCTATAACATGTAATCACTTCATCAGGTAAGCTGATTGAAAAAGTTGGCCAAAAAGAGTATATGGCTCGTCAGCCTTGGAGCATAAACTTAT
The DNA here is from genome assembly GCA_030545055.2 of Neoaliturus tenellus. Classification (NCBI taxonomy): domain Eukaryota; kingdom Metazoa; phylum Arthropoda; class Insecta; order Hemiptera; family Cicadellidae; genus Neoaliturus; species Neoaliturus tenellus. The sequence goes on from CM061532.1 coordinate 268,920,439, forward strand.
TTTAATAGTCAATCAAAATATCCTAATTCTTTTTTTAATAGTTTTTAATTAGTTATAAATGAAATTATTCCTAAATAAAATATCTTTTGTATTTGTTCTAGTTTATCCAGGTTGAAATAATAAAACGTCATACAACACTACTCGATATATTTACACTTATACTGTAATTGCTTACAAGATGGTAAATATGTATAAAAGATCTTATAGTGGTGATCGATTTCGACGATTCACACCGGTCATCATCAGGCCCAATCCGAGACTGATGATGACCGGTGTGACTAGTCGATATCGATCGCCATTATAAGAATTTTTATATATACATACCGTCTTGTAAACAATTACAGTATAAGTGTAAATATATCGAGTAGTATTGGAAGACGTTTTGTTATTTCAACCTGGATATTAGTACCAGCACGTATAATGCTAATCAAGAAGCTATTCTAGTTTATATAGAGGGTGTATTTAAAGTCCATCAGCAAACTACATAATATGGCTAATTGGGTTAAAATAAGCAAAATAGTTCAGAAGAAAGTATGTATTAATATGCATATTTGCCCAGATATACGCCATTTTTTACATAGTAATTATTATTTCCGCAACGGATGTTTATTTTAAGTTGATACTTTGTATGAACCTTTAAAACATTGTTGTTCATTTTTAGGAAAAAATTATTTTTTCAGGTTTGTCTTTACAGATTGGCGGTCATTTTAAGTTTTTAAAATCAAATATCTACAAACCAGTAAATTTTATCAACATTTTACAAGAGACAAACTAGTACCTATATATAAATAGATTTATCCTATACTCTTATACGAGCAATGTTTGCTTGTTTGCTTGCTTGCACAATTATCTCAAAAACGGCTCCGACGATTTCCTTCAAATTTTGGAATATGGGGGTTTTGGCCACCAGAAATCGATTGGAGCTGGTCCCATAGCTGGGAAAAATCCGGTTTTCGCGCTAGAGCCCTTCAAAGATCCCATGTTATCCTTATGGAAATTTTTTAACTGAACAAAAATCAGCTGATAACTGTAGATAAAATAAACCAATGTGTTACATCTTTAACCTGTGGTTTTAGGAAAATCATACCAATGTGCAGCAAACCTTCCGCCTGGCGAGTGAGCGGAGCGAACGAGCTTTGTGTGAGAAACGAAAGTAATAATTTTACCGAGCTTAAGCTCGGTCCCCCTGGTACTCTAACTAATTATACCGGTACCAATATTGTAAAGTTTAAAAACAAATAACGGAGTTATTGAGATTTTTCTGCAGAAAAACAATGAATTTCCACTATAATGTATATTAATTTTGGTTATTTTAGTATAAAAATCTAAATAACTCTGTTATTTTTTTATTCCTTCCTTAATAATTTGGTATCATTATTTAGATGATTGTATCTCTCATATTTTTTGTCTCTTTTGAAATTTTGATAAAATATATAGCGGTTTTGAAATATTTTAGTTTAAATATTTTAAAATGCAGAAATTTTGAAAATACACATTGGACAATAGTTTTTTTTTCTTAAAAATACATTAAGTAATAGAAAGCAATATAAAGTAATAAAGAAAAGTAGCAAAATAAGTAAAAAAAGGAAGCAATTTAAGTAATTGATATAATAAATTTTCTTGCCAAATATGAAGTTCCTACATCAATCCGTCATTGGAATAGTAATTATTAAGTGGAAAAAACAAAACAGCGGATATCTAAGTAAATATGCAAATTAGGGCATACCTTCATATACCCTCATATTGTTTTTGCTTATTTTGACCAAATTAGCCATATTATGTAGTTTGATGACGGACTTTTAAAGACACTCTGTATATAGATTAATGTCTAAACAATGTTTTTAAGACAAAGCAATTTATCAACCAAAACATCTCGCAGAGTTCCTACAAACCCTCCAACCTGTTGTACCGTAAAATACTGACTCGAGGGGCCGACAGGTTTTGAATTTATGGTAGCCCAATGTAACCACGACTGCTGTTTCTCTGCTGGATAATTTTCTTAAAACAGCTCTACAGTATATTATCTACTATTTTAAATTACATCTATTTAAATATTATATTAGTTTTAACATGTTTTTACTATTTAAACAATATTAAAATGCAAAGCTGTTTTCTATAAAAAAATTGTTTTACTTTTAATTTACAGGGAATGTAAATAGCTAGATATAAATATTAAACTTTAGTAACGAGTCTGCATTAAATAAACTGATAATAATACTCTAGCTGCTCACAAAAAATCTATTGATTTAAAAATATAATAATAAATTATTTTATAAATATCAATTTTTAATGTTCCTAGTATTTTTTTAAACATGCATATTGTATTTTATATAAAAATATTACTATGAATATATATTTATCGTATTTTGATTATAAACAAAATTGAGAGAATTGGTCAGAATAAGAAAACTACTAGGCCTAAGCTTATACTTCGTACGTTATTTTTATAAACTTAAGAATTGTGTGAATTAATATAGACTATTAGGCCTCCTTTGTCAAAAGTTATTTTGCTGCTTGTAATGTTGTTTTAAATAGCAAATATTAGTTCTAGTGCCAACCTTTATATTTATACGAAAAAACTTAATACTATCATTGAAATAGATTTAAGATAAATATTTTCCAAAATCAACAATAAACAATGTCGTTTTGTGTACATGACGTTTGGAAGACGTGTTTACAATAAAACGTGTTTATCTTGGCATTTAATAAATAGCATATAATAAATATTTAAAATAAAACATAATTATGGTGGGAATAAAACTAATCCATCCAGAAAGACCCTCGCATGTTTAATCAACTGATGTCCTATAAAGAGGTCCAAGCTACACCATCATAGAAAGCTGGGCCCCTCTTCAGCTAGCTGCCTTTACAAATTATTCAAATAGCAGACTAAGATAGAAGTGAAATAATTGGTGGACATCCAATTTCTTTTGAAATGTGTTCTATGGCATCCCCTGACCTTCCTCCGAAAACCATCATAATAACGTTGAGATAGATAACATGTTTGGCAACCAGCACCCATGTCACCATTAAAATTCTTTCAATACACTTCAGCGCCATTTACACAAAGGATAAAAAAACTATTTAATTTACTTGATTGGCCAATTATAGATACAATGAATCAATTTTAAGCTTAAAAACAGTGGTGTTCCAATCAAGTTTTGTTGTCAATAGCGACACCAAAATTTATTATAGAAACGCCATTTTATTATTAAAAAAATCGTCTTCACTGATTGGCGTCATCTAGTTATCGTTTTCAAATCAAACCAAAACAGGCGTTATAATGTTAATGTGATGTTCTTTATCTCCATTTTTTTTTGCTGTCAATTTTGCTCTAAATATTTTCCGCATGCATTCTTAATGCAGTTCGTTAACAAGGTACACTCCGTGGTTTAACATAACCTTTTTCTTGTGAACAGGTAGATAGTACTTACACTGATGTCCGGTGTCTGGTTACACTTTACAGCTGTTAACTTGAAAATCAATCAATTTTCTCACCAATGTTAATCAAATGGAAACAATTACAAACTTGAAGGTTTTGCAGAGCTCTTCCTTTCAAATGGATATTTACCAATTTACTTTAGAAACAACCGCACACCTAGCACTATCATATGACACCAAAATCATTAAAAAAGATTGAAAACTCTCGGAGGAGTTCCTTGAACAATAAACATTCCGTGTATTAAATATGTACAAATTATTATGCATGAAAAATAAGTTGTTTTATTTACAACATTACAAAAATCCATGATTAAAAGAAGTAATTGGTAATATGCTGCAGGTATTTCTTAAATATTTTGTCGTTTGAAAGACTTAAATCGAATTGTAAACCTAACTCTCGCATCAACTGATTAGAAGTCGTGGTTTCGCACATCCCAATGAGCCATTAATGATCTAGTATATATCTCAACATGATTGATTATGTTGTTTTAACACTTGATCAGATCAAGTTCACGTGTAAATAATAATTATTTTAATTACATTGGAAGTAAACTATAATTTACTATTGCATGGTTGTGGACATGTATTAGAACAACAATTAAAATAAATACAACGTTAAATAAATCTATTCGCGTGTTTTAATATCACGATGGAAGCTAATGAATCAACAAATTAATTATTTGCCAATTAACATGCGAAAATTTAGATCTTGATTTTAAAATAAATACTTTATAATATTATTATTTAACTTCAAAAATTTGTGAAAGTGAGAGATTTTGTAGTAATATAGTTTTAAAAATAATTGTCGAAAAATTCACGAATGCTTCAGTAATATAATAAAGGACTACTAAAATGTAGGGCAAATTAGCATCATATTTTGTAAAGTTGTAGGAAGAAAACTGGAATTTTCACACGTTAAACTGAACCAAGGATTCTGAGGTTTTGAAAGCAACATAATTTTATACACCCCATCCCATCACGATTTCTCTGACTGCAAAGTTTTAACTGGAGTCTGGCCAAAAGTTATAAACCTGTCTGTCCCAGTAAAGGTTTCTGGTTCATTTGTAAATTCCTTAATCATGAATGAAAATGATTGTATCACAATTACACCTGTAACATACATTGTATCGTATGTACAGATTTGACTTACATAATTCATAATATAAGATTAACTTAATCTCATCACTGAGCCATGTTGTAATTTGTGTATCCCATTTTACTTTTTTTATTTTTGAAAAAAATACTCAAATTCCATTTTTTAAGTCAAAACTAATTCTTTTACAGTCACCGATAGTCCAGTTTGGAGTAATACATTTTGCAATATTTCAATTTAGAGGTCATAATAATGCCTTACCATAAAAATATCGCATACAGCCTATGTTATATAATTAATTTTCTTTTAATTAATAAATTCGTTTATATACGGTACCTAATTTACATATTGGAGCATATTAATTAATTTACACACGTGGTAAGAACCTAACATATAAGACAATGGATTTGAGTGCCAAAGCTGTTTTAGCTTAGTCAGTAATATGAAACTCGGCAGGACTAAGCCCTACGCAGTTGTTAACACCTGTGCAGCATTTATCCAAGATTTCGGGACGGCACGCATTTCAGCAGGAAAATTTTTAGTTTATGAACTGCAAATTACAAACTAAATCATTTACAAGTATTATATTTTTTTTTACTTTTCAAATATGTGTTGTGCTACTTACATTGCAAACACTTCTATTTATAGTCTATTTATATTGCCACTTGCAGTACTGTGCAGAATTTTGTTTTTGGGGGAAAAATTAATTTAGACACTATTTTTTGTTAAATATGAGACGGGAATATGTCGGTTAACTATGGATGATGGGTGTTCGGATAAGCTGATTGTGGACCTATGGTGGTATTGAAGTAGTGAGTAAGTTAGATATTCGCAAACTGAATTGATGGACTACTGGGCTCGAGCGACAACATGAATGGGGCTGACTGGTCATTTCTAGGTATTGGGTGATTAACTAAGGGTGACTATGGAAATGGTTGAGGATTGAGGTTTATGCCGTGGAATGATATACCTGGGAACTACATGACTTATTGACTGAACCTAGGAAACGTATCTGAAGGACATGCTGTGGGTACTACCCAGAGACGGATCGCAGCCAAGCACAGACCAGAACGAGCCATTTTGATGAGATAATTTTAATCTACGTATACTAAATTAATTGCAAGGTGAATTACTAATAATGAACTGTATCTAGAAATCTAAACCCATCCTATAGCTAATGGCCATGTCCTGAAGGGACATGAAGGTTACGGTTCCAGACTACCCTCTACAGAACAAGTTATTACCTTAATTGCTTGGTTTAATAATAAATTTACTTGAGATTAATTAATAATTATCATCCCCCACAACCTACATCCCCAGGGACCTAACGGTCCCCCTAATTCGCAAATATTACTTATCTGTCATTTTTCCTCCGATGTTGACAAGAAGACGGTCGTAGCGGGAGAGAGGGAGAGAGAGAGAGGGAGAGAGAGAGAGAGAGAGAGAGAGAGAGAGAGAGAGAGAGAGAGAGAGAGAGAGAGAGAGAGAGAGAGAGAGAGAGAGAGAGAGAGAGAGAGAGAGAGAGAGAGAGAGAGAGAGAGAGAGAGAGAGAGAGAGAGAGAGAGAGAGAGAGAGAGAGAGAGAGAGAGAGAGAGAGAGAGAGAGAGAGAGAGAGAGAGAGAGAGGAAGGAGAAGCTTCGCGAACCGCTTCGCGAAGCTTCTAGAAAGAAACTGTCGGATACCGGCGCTGTGGCCAGTGACTCGAAAATCGCTACTATATGGAGTGCTGGCGGCACGAACCGTCACAAATAATGAACTTTTTTATATTTATGTAATCAAAAGTGATTGAAATTTTAACTTATAATCGCAGCTATAAAACAAAATAGTATACGGTAATAAGATAAACTAGAACAATCTTATTGGCATTTTATATCAATTGTTAATCTCAAATGTAATATATACGGTTACACGGAAGGAGTTAATCTACATTATGGTCTCTCCTTCCTCCACGTGACCAAGTCGGCCATGGCAGGCCGGGGATTACTCATCTTGTAGGATAACGTGTTCAACAATTAAACTGCCAGCGTTACAAGCAATTTCTTGGACTTCGCAGCATCGCCGATTAGGGGAAATGACAATTTCGTTTGATATTTTTTTTAAATCTCAGTGTTCAATGTTCTTCAGTGTTTTGCATAATTTTTCACTGGCATTTGTGATGAAGATGAATCATAGCCGACCTGGGAGACGTCATATTTGTCTATTAATTTGAATCAACCATAAAACAAACCTTCATATTCACTTTTCATATTTATGCATTAATATTTTATGTAGCCATCTTCTATATATTAATAGGCAAGCATGTTTCTTTTCCTCCTTTTTTCTCAGCTTATGGGCATCATATGAGAAATCCGCAGATACCGATAGAAAGGTATCGTCCTGCAGATGATCAGAAATCCATTATAATTCACATCGGAACCCAGGGCTCCGCCCTACAGGCTTTCAAAGTTTCAATATTAATCTTATGAGAGAAGGATGATTGAATCATTAGAAAGCGGTTTTGATAGGAAACAAGGAAGAACTATTTAATTTCTAATAACAGAACAATACAATAATTTGATCCCTATATTTACAATAAGTTCTTAGACTTTAAAGAACAACTAGCACAGTATGTGAGAAGAAATTATTTAGTTTATAATATTGGAATATATAATAACATAGTGTTTATAATGTTTGAATAAAATCCAACTGTGTATTAATAGGCAAATATGTTTCTTTTCCTCCTTTTTTCACACACGGTTAGTAAGTTGGTGTCCTGTAGAGAGCGAAATCGCATTTTAATTCAAATCAGCCCCCAGGGCTATGTCCTACAGGCTTTATAAATTTCAATTTTAATCATATGGAAGAAATTATTGAATTATTAGACAGCTGTTGTAATGACAAATGTTGGAAGAATAAAATTTTCAGTTATGAAATTTTTCTATGAATTGGGTTCAGATCAAGTGAAATTTTGGTAGAATTTTGACCAGTGGGCGATCTCTAGTATTCGATAATTGGGGGAAAACCATGGTTAGATAAATTGTAATAATAAACATTTCATCAAAACGATTATATTAATAAAACTTAAATAAATTGGTTATGGTATTTGTATTTTTCATTTTGGATATATGTTTAATATTTCATAAGACCTTCCAGCAAATGTTCTATGACTTTTAACTGTACCTTTATATTTTCATAAACAGAATTATAAAATATATGCATGTAAAATTTGTACTGCTAATTTTCCCAATTAAAATTTATCATTGTAAAGAAAATAAAAAAATGTTTTCATCATGAATGAACTATTTTATCTGAATGGTTGGCAGTAACGCTGGAGGAAGTAACGATCAATTTCATTGAAAACAAGTTCCCTGCGTCTGATTTATGCTTTTGACGTGAAGTGTACGCCAAGCACAGCCATCAAACCAATATTTGTTCTGGTAGGATTTTTTTTTTATTAATTAGTTTTGCCATTTAATGTTTTGTAAATATGAACATAGTAACAGAGCCATCGTTATCTCAAATATTGATGGTTCCTTCAGCTGACATGGTGCAATTTGTATAAAAATAGTATTTTTATTTACTTTGTCCTTCACATTTGTCCATTACTTTCTCCATTCGGTACCGTTTTATGTTACCGATACGTAGGTTGGATTGGTTTATTACTTGCAGTTATTTGGATAAGAATTTTAAGGTTTAACTAGGTAATTTACTCGTACAAATACATCATCTAAACATTTGTCAATAAACAGATAGCATGCATAACAAAAAAAATGAATATTTAATGAATTTTATGCAGGTTTTTGTCATCTACGTTCCTAATGATATTGCTTGAATAACAACTAAGTAACGGGTGTCCACAAAAGAAATAAACAACTTTGAACGTCAAATTGACAAGAACTGCGTATCCGACATCGCTGCGGTTGGTATCAGTTGTTCGAAAAACACCTCAAGTTTTTTTTAACAAAACTGACTGTTGTCAATAATGCCAACAATGTCGCAAAATTAGCTGTTTAGTGATTTTGATGAAAATGGTTAATATGATTATAAAAAGTCTGTCTGTGTGTTGGAATTTGAGAGGACTCTATCTGCTACAACCGTGCAACGTCATTTTCGAACAAATTATCGTAAAACTTCTCCAAGTAAAAAATAAATATACGGTTGGCATCGAAAATTCAAAATGAGTAATTTATTGAGAAAAGGGAAGAGCTCCGGAAAACCAGCGATGCTCAGGTTTGGTCAGAATTAGGCTTTAGGATTATCTCTCCAGAGCAAGCCGTGGTATTATATATTGCGCACTTGTAAAATACAGAAAAAAACATTAATTAATGATGTGTATTACTCGTTATAAGTTATTAAAACTTAACTGTATATTTTAAACAAAGTTGTTTACTTCTTTTGGGGACACCCGGTACTTCTTGTAAAACAAAGGATAGGCTATACATGAGTATACCACAACAGATAGTACAACAATGCAGAATTAGGTTTATTAAAAGTAACCGGAAACGTTTGTGCAAGTAAAAATGTAAATCGTATTAAAGCAGGGAGTTTACATTGAGCCCGAGAACTGAGCGGATTAAACGATGTAGAGTGTGAAGTAGGGTAATTCTCTGCCGCACAATCAGACAGGGCTCGACACAACCGAACGCTGCTAAGTGGTTATCACCGACAATAAAACTGGATCTATATGAGTTGCAAACCTGCTGGTCTATTTCTATATAAACACTCACACATATAACTTTGCCGTTGTAACATTAGTGAAATGTTTCTTAGTGAGCGGTGAAGCAGATGTATAATAAACTATACAGTTGTGGCAATTCCCTGCATAATATGTTATTGGAATATCAAGCCTTTCATTAGTATTGGAAGGTTTAACGTTAAACTCTTTCAGTTTGCTAAATATTTTTCTATATCAAGTTTTATAGTAGGTTAAATCAACAATTTTATTTCATTTTATTTGGAATGAAGGTTATTGTATTGCAACAACGTATGTTTCAAACCGAATTTTAAAAAGGATATTATATCCTAAAATATATAATGATATTAATCAAATTGATCTAATCCCCATTCGCGGATGAGAGATTATATTGAACACTGTGTTTAGTATATCATTAAATAAACCAATATGAAATGGAAATGTTGGATAAACGTCTATTTATTAAAACCATACCATTTAATACAGTGATATTTAACTACTAAAATAAAGTGTGACTGATAAGTTTTGACGAAGACTGATAGGAAATTAGTTTCTTCTGAATCTATATGAATGTAGAGAAATAATTCTTATTCTTTAATTGAATTTTTCTATTTTTTCTGTATAAATAGGCTAGTTAATTAATAAAATGCACAATAAGTATAAGTACACTCGCACTATCAATTGAAATCCATTACTACAAATATATAATATGTGTTCTAATATATTCTAAGTGTGATATATTCTATTCGAAAGTGTAGTGTGAGGAAAACGAGGCAAACACCAGGCAGCATCACGCAAAACTCTTCTTGGAACTGTTATTTTTCATAAATAAAGTGTTTTTTTTATTTTTTATTTATATATATTGCTAATCTGAGATTACAGTTTATCACTAAACTTAAAAAGCCGCTATGAAAGTCTTAAATTCATAAAATATGTTTTTTGTATACAATAAAATTATTTGATGAAGTTTATTATACTTTTTTCTGTGGCATGTTTAATCTTTATATATAATTAATCAAGTAGTCATATTACATTCATAATCAACCAGTCATAATTAACCAAAACATTCAGTCATAATCAACCAAGTAGTCATATCGTGTTCATGGTGTACTTAAAAATGTTTACTCCAAAAAAGAAATATTCTAAATTACTTCAGAGTATTACGTACACTACAGAAATATACATCAATTAATAAATTAGGTGTAAACAAATTATCAATGTTAATTTTAAGAACATATATAGTTTATTAATCAACATAACCCAAGGATAAGTGATGTATCTTTTATATATTTATATATAATGATAATAGTTGATTATTATTTTTATATATTTATATTAATATTATATATTTTATGTTATTGTTTACCATCTTACAAAATAGATCGCGAACATAGGAAT